>PVIY010001237.1:0-158474 GCA_004026745.1 Myrmecophaga tridactyla
GTTTTAGTTTGCTCCTTTGACTGGGCCATATCTTCATTTTTCTCAGTGTGACTTGTGATTTTTTTATTGGTGTCTGTGCATCTGATATTCTTGATTAGCTTATTCTAGTTTATTTCTCTTACCTAGTGTACTCTTGATGATTGGCTTCACACTATAATTCTTCTTTGACGTTTGTTCCACCTTATTCTTGACCTCTAGCACAGCTTGTGTTTAATTGATCAGAATTTTTGCAACTTTTATTTTATTACTGGCCTGTGTATATGGAGTGATTTTTGAGGTTGCCCTATTTATACAGTTGTTTCATTCCCAGGAAAAAGCTTTCCCTTCCCTATTCCTCCTCAGAGAATATTGATCTGTTTTGTTTGTTTCCATTTGCCTCTAAATAAAGTGCTTTTCACACTCCTTCCATTTTCTCTAGCTACTTTTACCCAGAGGACTGATTCTGGAGGAAGGTGTCCCTGGAGAGGACCTACCCCAGTCAGTTTTGCCCAGACAAAACAAGTCCAGGAGTCAGAAAGGGGGTGTAGATCAGTACAGAGTTTTCCTGGGCAGAAAATTCAGCAGGATACCAATCTTTTCTGTAGTCTGCTGATCTGTGCTTTTCCTGTCCTGTCCAGAAGAGGGCACACTTCATCCCACTGTTCCCCACAGGGCTAAGTCATACTGTGCCTTTAATTCTCAGCTGATCCCACCCCTTCCGTGGGCATGGTTGAGACAGAGGCTGAGGGAAAGCTATTTGAAACTGTTTCTGTTTTCCCAGCCTCTGTGGCCTGAATTCTGTTAATAGCCACCTCCAGTGCTGGCTCCTACACCCCTTCTTCTTGGAGAAGAGCTGCCATTCAGACAAGTGCCTCCACCACCTCAGAGGTTACTGTGCCTCTAGCCAACCCTGCTTCCACCCCTGCCTGGAATAGCACTGGAACAGAGGCTGTCAGCTGTTTTCTTTAATGGACTGCTTAAAAAAAGGTAATTATTTTCAAAGCTGGTGTCCAGCAGCATGGGTTTGTCAATCAAGAGCCAGAGTCAATGCCCAGCCCTGTCTGCCCCTTTTCTCAGGGAAGAGCCATCCTTTGGCAAATTGAGGTTAGCCATGTCCAAAAGCCACTGTGGTTTTCCATCCACACTGCTTCCCCCTCTGCTGGTGACATGGCTGAAACGGACCCTTCTGGGTTCTTTATTTCTTGGGTGCATTGTAAGTTCATCTGTGCTCAGAGCTGCAATACAGCAGTCCAGATTTGTTCATTAAAAGCCACAATTGGGACCTGGCTATGTCCCCCTCTTGATGGTAAGAACAGTCGCTTCAATTTCCCTCCATGGAGTAACTCAAGTCATGGTGCCATGGGGGACGGGTACCAACCTTCGCAGCATAGTAAGATTCACTTACAGCTTTACACCATGATTTATCAGTCTCGGTCTTCCACTCCTGAAGACACCCTCACCCACAAAGAGTTGTTTCAGACACCTTCTGGCTAGTAACTAGCTGCCCTGGAAAATGGATTCAACCTTAGAACTTCCTACACCACCATCTTCCTCATTCTTCCTTCTAATAAATTTTCTATTTCCATTATTTTGCTTTTCATTCCCCATAATTTTTGTTATTTTTTTAAGTTTTTAATTCTTTTTCTTCACACTTTGTCTTCTTAATATCTTTTATCTCTTTAGCTATATTTTCTTTCATCTCTTTGAATTAACTTGAGATGTATAAGAACTTCTTTGATCAGTTGTTCCAAAGTCTGCGTCCTCTGAAGTTTTAATTTGTTTCCTTGAGTGAGCTATACTTTCCTGCTTCTTTGTATGGCTTATAATTCTTTTCCTGATATCTGAGCATCTGATTATTTTGATGTGCAAACTGTGAAGGTCACATTCTACCCACCCCCTTGCTTAGGATTTTATTGTAGATTGACTCTGTGTTAAGGCTTTTCTTTGATGCTTGTTCCAAATTATACTGGACCTTTAGAGTTGCTCATGCCTAGCTCTTAAAATTTTTTCAGCTCTTCTGCACCTGATTCTTTCCTGGCCATGTGGTACATTTTTAAGATTGTCTTTGTGTATGCAATTGTTTCACCCCTAGGAGAAAGCTCCTTTCCTCTGTTCCTTCTCTAGGAATTGAATTCTGATCTGTTGTTTATTTTGGGTGCAGAATTTGCTCCTGACTCCTATAATGTAACTTTCCCTCACTCACGGTCCTCTTTGTACTACACTTTTAGGGTTTTGGACCCATTCTGCCTTACAGCAATTCAATGCTTGTCTTTTATATTTTGCCATGAGACTTTTTGCCTCTGTTTACATCCCTGTTAGGGCATCCTGATGTTCACAAAGGTCTCTTTTTCATTTAGTGGCCCAGCAAGCAGAGAGTGGGTTGCCTGTGTACAGCTCTTGCCAACAGTTCTGCTGTAGTCTCTCTGATTGATTGAGGGCCCTTTAGTATACACTTCATCACCAGTTGCTTATGTCCTTCTCTGGGTCTCTGTGGACTTGAGTCCTTATGCCCTGATATGCATGGGGCTCTAACTTGTTGTGAGTGGTCCTATGGCCCGCATCTGTGGCAAGAGTGGCCAGGGTTGTGCTGCTTTGTGTGACTGTTAGGATGCACAGGACCAAGTGAAGGGGAGGTGTATGGACTGGCGGGTCCCAGTCCAGATCTCCTATATTTTCTCTTGTTTTTTCTTTTCCTTCCATTCAGAATTTGTGGAGTCCTTCTCCAGTCTTTATTGTCCTCCAGAGTGCCAAGCATGTGGGATTGGCCTTTTAAAGAGGTTTCTTTGGGAAGACTTTTCCAGGGAATGATTTATATTGCTCTTTTGATCTCATATACATTTTAATGGAAAAGAAGTTAAGGCTGTGGCAGAAGATCTTTCCAGATGCACTTTTAGGATTTCCATTTACTCCTGAAGTCTTCAGGGCATGTATTATGTAGAGACGTTATTTAATATAGAATATGTTGAAAGATTTTGCAGTGCTTTCTAATTTATTTTTAAATGATAAAAAATATGGTTTAAATTCTTTGGGAATTAGCCTTAAGTTTAGAATATATTTACTGAATGGGAGTGTTCTGGTTTGCTAGCTGCCAGAATGCAATATACCAGAAATGGATTGAAGGTATAGAGCCTCAAGAAGAGCATGATATAAATAAGACACTGAGCCAGCATTATAGCCCTGGAAATTGGAAAAGATGGGACCGAAGCCAAAATCACAGTAGAGACAAATTTTGTAGAGCTTAACAACTGATTGGATAAAATGGTAAGTGAGAATAAAAGGGCAGCTAAGGCCCTCAGATTTTCAGTCATATGTTGAATGTGAGGTATGAATATAACATGTGTATGGAGACTTATAAAGATAAGTGGAAATAGCAGATTGAATTCAGAAGAGAAGCTAGGCTGTAGAGGAAAAGATCCAAACTTGTCAGCATGGAAGCAATACTGAAACCATGCACAGAGACCTAAAGAGAACTAAACAACACTTGCAAGCAGAAGGCAAAGAAGCCCTGGAGAAATAGTGACTCAAGGTGAGAGGTGACACTTCTCATTATTTCCTTGAAAAATGTAAGATTTTCCCAATTTTTCTTAAACACTTTCCAGTAGGCTTGAAATACCTTCTGAGATTCTAACGAAGAATATCAGAAATATTCTTTTTTTTCACTCTTTACAAAAGTAACAAAGTTATTCATTTTAAAATAACACATACAAATATATAAAATAGATTTGTCTATATTCCTAAGATATTAAGTTACATTTTACATAGCTCCAATAGACAGAAACCATTTTCATGTTTGATCACGAACAATTTTAAACTTCAATACTATTTCTCTAGCCATTATTCTATACACTGTTTTAATTGTGAGCAATTTGTTACATTAAATTGGCACAGAAAGTTAAGGATCCTTTTGCCTGTGGTTGTGGTTACAGTAATCTATGCGTGTACCAAATGTGTGCACATGCAAAAAGGTAACTTTTGCTATATGTCAATTTTTTTTAAAAGGTTCCATCCTTTACCTTTCAGGCAGTAGTTCTTTTAATCAAGGCCTAATTTTGTAGCTGTCAGTTCTTCCTTCTTACCTGCTCTTCCTCCTTCCATTCTTTCTCTTTTCTAACTCTTCTTTCCTTTTCTCTCATTGCTCCTTATTGATCTGTATCTGTTGTGTTATAGCCTGATCAGTTATGAATCTTAAATACTTACTCAAACTTAAATGGAAAAAAAAGCCAACACCAACTACACACCTTTTATTACAGGATATAAATTCAAACAGAACTTATCAAAATCCTATATATGACATTAACGAGTTTTGTGATGAAATTGAGGAAAATAAAGTGTAAGAATAAAAAGTATTTAGTATTTTATAAGTAGGAATTTGGAAAATATGGCTGATGTTGCAAATTCTTGGTTCATGGCAACCAATGAACCAAGGTAAACAAGGAACTGAGACCCAATTAGGAAATCTCAGGCTTTGTGTTTTCCTGGGAACCCTGAGGAGAAAAAGGCACTAAAAAATATACTCTAGGTATTAATGGGAACTTGAAAGATGAGTCAAACTGTGGAAGAGTTGCTTCTCTTTTAGGACTGGGGTGAAGACTGATTTAGAGCTCCATGAAGGAGTTCATCAGACTGACATTAGTTTATTCATTCACTCATTCAACAAACGTTTAGTACAAACTTACTATGTGCCAGATACTGTTCTAATCTTTTGGAATGAATGGATGAATAACGCAATCTTTGCTATCTTAGAGCCCTCTAGCAGTGAAGAATGTAATAAATGCTGTAAGTTAATTCTGTAGTGTAATAGGAGGTTCCAAAGGCTATAGGAAAAAAAAAATCACACAGTATAAATGGGAGAAGGATTGTCAGGATTTCAAGGGCAGATCTCAGTTTTAAATAGAGTAGTTAAGTCATTCTTCACTGATAAGTAACATCAGAACAAAGACTTGAAGAGTTGAGGAAAATCGACATTTGATTATTTAGGAAGAGATCCTAGAGCAGCATCCAGTAAGTAAAAGGTACTAATATTATGAGTAGGTAACCAGTATGGCTATATGGCTTGACCATAGAGAGGAAGGGGAAAATTAATAGGAGACAAGCTGACAAAGATAGCATATTAGGCAGAGGAGACATACCCCATAGGGACCTATAGGTTATGGTAAGAATTTTGGTTTGTTAGAGTTAAAAACTTGGAAATGAGAAACACTGCAGATGAAGAAGCTCAGTTTTCTGTGAGTTTGAGACGCCTGTTTCCAGTGCACGTGTCAAGATATTTGAGTCTTGAGTTCGAGAGCAAAGTCTGGATTGAAGTTGTAAATTTGGAAGGTTTTGGCATTTAATGATGTTACTGAACAATAGTGGTGGATTATTTGCCTGTTGCACTCAAATGATGAATTACTGAGACATGGGGGTTTCAAAGAGAGAAAAAGTTAATTGCTAGGCGTAAAGCAGGAGATCAGATGGCCTATGAGTCCAAACATCTGTCTCTTCAAGTTTAGGGTTCAGGGTTTTATGGATTAAAACAAGGAGAAATGGAGTTGCTACTATTACAATGGTAAGTATACACAGGGCCAAGACTAGACTAGAATAGCCATTACAATAGTAAGGACAAACAAAGGTGAAACTAGGCTACAATAACCATTACAATAACAAAACTAAACAAGTTGAGACTAGTAATTCAGTTTCAGTACTCTTAGGTATTAACTTTTTCTATAATATAGAAAGAAAAACACTGTAATGATTCAGCAACTATAATGATCCCTTAAATCTTCATTTCTTGCTTGCGGTGATATTTATAGCCATGGGACCAGATAAGTGAATATATAGAAGGAAGAGATTTGAAGACTGAAACATATAGTATCCCAATATTAAGAGTTTAGGGTAAAGAGAAGGCACCATTGAGGAAGACTTAGAAGAAGAGAGCAAAAACATAGGAGGGAAACCAAGAGAACTTAGTGCCTTTTACTTGGGAGCCAAGTAAAGAAAATAGAATGGAGACTAAGAACTAATAACCAAATTATGTAATATGGTGACCTTAACAAGAGCAGATTTAGTGAGTTTGGGGAAGGAGATAAAGATTAATAAGAGTAGGAGAGAATAGGATAAAAAACAATTGTTGACCAGAATTATAGATAAAACTTTAGAGAAATTTTCCTGCAAAGAGAGGGAAAACATGTAATGGTAGCTGGTGAGGCAAGAAAAGCCAATGGAATGATTTTTTCATTAAAGAAATAATAATTCTAATAGAATTGATCTAGTAAATATGTAAAAATTGATAATGAAAGAGAGGGGAGAATTGCTGAAGCAATATTCTTGAGTAGGGTGGAGGAGATAGGATCCAAAGTAGAAAGGGAGTGATTGATTTTATAGAAGCAATAGTTCATTCATGGTACAGAAGAGGGCTGTTGGTATCAGATATGTTGGAGTGGATTTGTGGAAGATTCTTCTGATTTATTCCATTTTTTCAGTAAAGTACAAAGCAAGAATCTTTGCAGAAAGTAATGATAGAGCAGGAAATAGTGAGTATTTCAGCAGAGAATAGGGGGAATGAGGTAGTCATACAGGTTTATTACAGTTGCTAAGCTAAGGAAGAATGGTATATTGCCTTAAAGTATTAATAACCCACTTGACAATTGTAGTCATTAATTTAAAGTGAGACCAGCTAAGTAGTTGCATATTTTTCTCGTTACATTCATCCTCATGGGGCACGCATGGAGAAGGTTAAATTAGTGTTATTTTGCCATGCACATATAATAAAGCAAGAGAGAAGCAAAGGAGTTGAGAATGAATACAAGGATATTATTATAGCAAAAAGCACTCAAAGGGAATTTGGAAAAATTTAGTACATTTCTAAAAATGTACTAAAAATTTAAAAAATATGAATAGACTAGTTAAATATGGTATATTTTCTGTACCTACAGCTTTATGTATACTAACTCCTAAATTTCTGAATCCCATTATATTAAAATCAATATATAGGAAAAGTACAATCACCAAAGATTTTCAATATTACTTTATATCCTATATCATTAAATAAAAAAGTAAAAAAATATGGTATCAATATCAGAGAGGAAGAAATGTATCACTGTTATTTGGAGATTATATGAAACACCAGAAAATATATACAAATTAACAAATGAATTTAGATAGTTGGAGGAAATAGTATATACATTTATAGTACA
The DNA here is from genome assembly GCA_004026745.1 of Myrmecophaga tridactyla. Classification (NCBI taxonomy): domain Eukaryota; kingdom Metazoa; phylum Chordata; class Mammalia; order Pilosa; family Myrmecophagidae; genus Myrmecophaga; species Myrmecophaga tridactyla. The sequence goes on from PVIY010001237.1 coordinate 7,155, forward strand.
GACAAAAATATAAAATGTTCAGAATGGTATAGGACCAAATTAAACTTAACATAAACTCAAAGTAATCAAAATAGTAATACCACCACAAAAATAGTCCAATAAATTGGTGAGGAGGTAAAAAGGTATCAATAAATACATAGACATCCTCAACTACAAGCATGCATGTTTTAACACATTTAATTGGACACATGCATACACATATATATTTATGATATATTTGTTTATATTTGTATATCTATTTATACATGTGTAAAGCCAGTATTCGGAACTGAAAGATAAAGTCTATCTTCCTGGCTAGACCTCTACCTCATACTCATTAACTAAACACATTTATGATGAAGCAAATAACCCTGCTATTGCTAAATTCATTGAATTGAATATCTTACTTAATCAGAAATGGCAATTGAGAGTCAATCACTACTTGCTCATTTTAGTAATTGCTTTAATTGTCTTCCAGGGCACCATGCTCTCTTTGTTTTCCTCTACATCACTGATCACTCTTTTTAGTCTTCTTTGATATAGGACTCAATTTTTTATTATCTTTTCTATCTCTCTCTCTATATATATATGTATATATTCTTTCAGTGATGTCTTTTAGTCATGTGACTTTAAATAACATATATGTGCCAATAACTTCAAATTTGGATCTCCAACCCAGAACTCTCTCTTGAACTTCAGACTTGCATCCACCTGTCTATTCAGTCTCTCTCCACACAGAGTCTACTAAACTTCACTAATTTAGTAATGTCTCACATTGAAATTTTCATCTCCTTTCTAACCCAAGCATGAACTGAGACTTCATCTCAGTTGCTGGCAACTTCAACCTTCCAGTTGCTCTGGCTAAAACCTTTGAGTCATCCTCAATGGCTGTTCTTTCAATCACACCCTGCATCCAATCTACCAGGAAATCCTATTGGTTCCATTGGTTCCATTGCTAGTTTCCTCATGTTATTTCTCTTATTATAATAATGTACTAAGTGAGATTTCTGCTTTTACCTTCATCCCTTCATATATATATGAAGCGCCAGCAGAACAACCAAAAGAATCCTTTTAAATCATAATTCAGATCATATTATTCCTTTGTACAAAATCCTTCTATGGTTTCCCATCTCATTCATAGTTAGAGCCATACTCCCAACAGCCTTTGGGAGTTTATTCTTTCTCCTCCTTTTACCCTTCTTCCCCTCTTGCTATCACCACGAATCATTTTTTTTCTGACCTCACCTCCCATTATTCACCCTCTCTCATTCTATTTTCTCCATACTGGCTGTCCTACTTTTCCTTAAACATCAGGTGTGCTCCTACCTTAGGGCCTTTGCATTACCTCTCCCCTTTGCCAAGAATGTTTATGCCTCAAATATCTGCATACCTCACTGCTTCACAAGCTTCTCAAATCTTCATTCAAATATCATCTTTTCATGAAGACTGCCTGACCATTGCATTTAGGATTATAGACAGAGACCCACACCCAGCCTCTCTACCCTTTGATCCCCATAAACTGCTCTTATATCTTTTTCCAAAGTACATATTACAGTTCTGTCAATTCTTAATTGTTTTTTTTTGTATTTTTGCCACTCAGTCATCCCAACCACCTAGACTAATTCTGATGCATATTCAGTAATCATTAAATATTTGTTGAATAAATTAAATATGTAAAAGACAATAGATTAATTGCAGTCTTAAGAAAATATTTGCCCAACATTAGAAAAGGGACACTTTCCTAAGATAGAGTAGAAGCACAAAAGCCACAAAAGCAAAATAGATATTATTGATAACAGCAAATTTTTAAATTTTTATACAAAAAGAATATATAAGCAGAGTTAATAGACTTATTATAGATGGAAAGTGTTAATTGCAACACAGTTCATAGGACAAGAAATAACATCCATAATATGGAAATGATATCTGAATTTGGTAAGAAAACACAAACAACCAAATAGAAAAAACAGTGAAGGTTATAATCAAGTATTTCATACAAGAAAATTCTAAATGGTCAATGAAATATGTGAATGTTTTCCAACCTTAAATTGAAGCAAGAAGAAGCTATTTCTCCCACTGAAAACATTAAATGATGATCATTTCCCATTTCAGCAAGAAGGCAGAAAATCAGAACATTGTTAGTAAGGTGTGAATAGCTTTATCACTTTTAACATCAGTTTGAGAATACCCACGAAAATAAAAAATAAAAGACCCTTTGAAGAAGCAATTCCACTTTTGGAAATCTATTTTATGTAAATAAGCATGTTAGTGCTTAAAGATTCATATAAACATGCATGCATGCATAAATATTAAGGCATTGCTCATAGTGACAAAACTAAAAATAACTTTGATGAATAGGGAATGGATTAAAAATTTGTGATATACATTTATACAGTGGAAGATTGTACAGTTGTTAACAAAGATGAATTGGTTTGTATGCATTGGGCTACGGGGAGTCGTCCACTGTTCCTTGTTTAAAGATGAGAAAAGTAATTGCAGAGTAATGCGTGTATTATGACCCCCTTTAGATAAAATAAAAATAAAAACAATGAATGTATTAACATATTTCAATAAATTCACATGAGCATAGGGAAGTATATAAAGAGTAGCGTAAAACTGATGGGGCTAGAGTGGTGTCGAGAAATTGCTAGTATCTTTTTGGAAGATCTGCTTTCATTTGCTACATTGAGTATGTATCAAATCTGGTGTTTACAATTGTTAGAAAATTAAAAATACTAGAACACATTCTGGCATAAGATAAAACTTCAAATTTTATGTCCCTCATTAATTACCTATGTGACCCGGAGCATGTTAATTAACCATTCATTAACCTCACCAGCCAAGTAAAGGTAAAATGAAAGGAATTATGCAGAGCACTTAGCATATTTATAAGGACACAATCATCTTCCAATGCATAGTGGCTATTATTCTCATTACACTGATTCTTATTAGATTGTAGATTATCATAAAGTGAAGGTTAGTATTGTAATTGAGTAGTACAATAAGAGGAGGAAGAACAGGATGCTAAGAAGAAGGAGGAAAAAGATGAAGGGGAGGAAGGAGAAAATAAAGGTAAAGAGATAGAGGAGGAACTAACAGTTAGTATGAACCTGTTATAAACCAGGAAAGAGGGCAAAGATTTGTGTGTGCTAAATCTTCACAACATGTGGTTACAAATATTAGTATGAATACTAATAATGACCTGGGTACCATTTTACATCCATATTTAGAGATCAGGAAATCAAAGTGCAAGTTGTAACTTCAATCACTATTATTAAAAGCAATATAGGGCGGGCCACGGTGGCTCACCAGGCAGAGTTCACGGAGACCTGGGTTCGATTCCCGGGGCCTGCCCATACAAAAACTAAAAAAAAAAGCGATATAAGAATTATTTTGAAAAGCATTACTGCTATATTTAAGAGATCATGTATCATCCAGCGGCTAAGGTATGGGCAATAGTCTTTAGCCATCGAATCCATCAAAGAAATGTTTTACTTCAAATAAATAACACATTACTTATTAAATGACTTCTACACCTCATTCTAGAGTAGCAATTACCACCATGCCTAACAAATGCAATAAATTTTTTTAACAAATGAAAGATTTTAAGTAAATGGACAAATATATAAAATCACATAATATGTTATTTCAATCTAATCATTTGTAAATGAAATTCCTTAGGTTTGAGAAGAAGTAACTGTTGAAAATATAAAAACATTTAACTTATAAGGGAAAGAGCGTGGAAATATCTTTGTTAGAAAGAAAAATTTGTAAGTTCATCAATATTTTTGCATTTTTACATCTTCTCCTCAATATAGGTTAAATGTGCCCAAATAATTTTAATATTAGTACTATATGCTTTGCACTTTAACAGCTTCCACCTAGCAAAGATTGGATTGCAAATGCATATTTATAAGCTTTTTATTTTACTTAATTATTACTCGTTGTTTTAACACCATGCTAGAACCTAGCAGTTATTATGGTTACAAATAAACGTTTATTTTTGCAGTTCTATATTTTATAACATAACTAAACAAGAGTTAAGGAAAACCAGTAGCCTTTGTGAGACATCTAATGTTATAACTTTTAAAGTCCTTGCTTAAAAAGTTTAATAAATATAGATCAGAAGTTGAAAAGTTTACTATATGACTTAGATGTTTAGATAATTTAATAAAAGTAATTCTGTAGGTTTGTTCATTAATTTATGACTAATGCAATATACCTTGTTCCCTTATAGTAAAAAAATAAAATGAAATGAAATAGAAAAAAGTATTGCTTGAAGCTATCAGTAATTTGAAAGTTTAAAATGTCCGTTTCCTACCATTCATAACTGTAAAGAAAAAGTCACAAAATGAATATTCATTACAGAATAAATTATGAGATAATAAAGATTAGAAAAAGAGTACGTAAAATGAAAGCTCAAAAGTCAACATAATTATATTTTTAAAACATTCAGCATATACTTTCTGCATATAATAGTATGTAATCAATATTTTGTTTCCCTTTCCAAGGTTTATATTCTTTATTTCAAATAACGATTATTCAATAAAAGGGAAAGGGAACGCAAAATGATCCTTATCAAACAAACCACAGTATTATTTGCAGAGTGAGTTGAGCAAGGTTATGTTTGTTTCCACTGTTACCAAAAGCAGAAGAGTTTTTTCTACCTTGTCTTCCAGGACACAATTATCAAAACAGGTATCCTGGGTCAACTCCTATCCCAAATAATATAGGGGTACTACTTATTCAGAAATTGTTCTGGGGTTGTAAGCCAAACAAAATTTGCCATTGGCAGACCAGCAACATATACATCTAAAAGAAATTCTGCAGGCTTAAGTATAATGATGCTAACATAAGGAAATTTGTATCTGCACACAATAATAATGATCAGTAGGACAAGAAAGTATGTGATTTTTTAAATTTTGTTTTCTTTCACTTCAATTTCACTAAATGATAACTGATTGCTTAATGTAACAATATAATAATAATAGTAATAATAATAACAATGACGTGTTGTAGAGTTCACAACATATACATAGGTTAATTGTATAACAAAAATAGCATAATGTCTGGGAAGTGATAAATGAAATTATAGCTTTTAAGATTATTACATTAATGTAAAGTGGTTTAAACTTATTTCAATGTAGATGGTGATAAATTATAGCTACATTTTGTAATACTTAGAGAAAATACTAGAATAAAAATAATCGTTAACGGGCATAACTAAAAGCTATTAGAGTAGATAAAATAAAACAAAAAAGTTTCAATTAATTTAAAAAGCAGAACAGAATAAGAAGGGAACAAAGAACCCTTAAAACAAATTGAGAATAAATAGCAAGTTTGGAAACCCAATAAATCAATAATTACATTAAATATAAATAAGCCAATACTTCAAATAAAAGACAGAGAAGATTAACTAGATAAAAAGTAAGACTCAAATTAAGCTGTTTATAAAAGACAGACCTTAAATAGGAAAACTTTAAGATAAAGAATATTATAAAGGATATTTCATGGTGATAAATGGCTTAATCCATCAAGAAGACCTAATAATACTAAATGTATCTGAATCTCATAACAAAGCTTCAAAATACCTTAAATAACACTGATGAGCCTAAAGGGAGGAGAATACAACTGAACAATAATAATTGAAAATTTCAACAATCTTTTTTCTTAAATTGATAGAATGAGTAGACAAAAATTTTGTAAAGTAAAGTTATATATTATTTAAATAATATTCTTGACCAGCCTTACCTAAATTAATATTTTAGAAACTCTATACCTGAGTACTACAAAATACAATTTCTTTGAACAGCATGTAAAAGAAGAATCAAATAATTTACATCATATGTAGTATATTCTGTGGGCACAATTAAAATAAATCTAAATTAGAAATGAGTTTTAAAAATTGTGGAAAAATTCCCAAATATTTGAAGCTTTTTCCTCAATATTTTTAAAATTGAATAATTAAATATAATTTTAAATAAAATGAAAATGAAGTGACAACAAACCCAAATTTGTGGGGTATATCTAAAATAGTACTTAGAAGAAAATCATAGCTTTAAATGCATTTAAATATATATGTATTTTTAATGTTTAGAATAAATTATCTAAACTTCCACTGTAAGAAACAGAAAGAATAGCAAATAAATTGGAAAATGGGCAAGAGAAAGGAAATAATTAAGAGTAGAGATGAATAACATAAAAAATATACCATTAGAGAAAAATCAACAAAACCGATTCTTTGAAAAGAATTAATAGAATTGATAAATCCCAAGCTAGACTGAACAGGAAAAAAATTGTGAAAAACAGATGCAAAATGGAAGGCCTCACTATGGTTTCTAAAGACATAAGCCATTTATGGAAAATTACCAAAACTTACATGAGAAAATAAACAAAAATCCCCATATCCATGACATTGAAATCGTAATTTAAAATCTCACAGTAAAAACTTCAGACCCAGATGGATTCTTTAGTGAATTCTCTTGAATATTTAAAGAAGAAATAATACCAACATTATCAAACTCTTTTAGAAAACATAGGAGGAAGAAATATTTCCCAACTCATTTTACAAAAGCGAAACATCCTGAAACTTAAAAAAGGCAAAGTCATTACAACCAACGATAATTACGTATTGCTGTTGCTCATTTACATATATGCAAACATGCTTCACAAAATATTAACAAAGAAAATCCAGAAATGAAAAATTGAACATTCAAAAATCAGTATAGTTCATCAACTCAAAAATACAAAGAGGAAAATAACATAATTTCCCTGGATGTAAAAATAGTTTTTTTATAAAATCCAATATCCATTCAAAAAAAATCTTTCAGCAAGCTAGTAAGAAAAAGAAATTTCCTTGATCTGCTAAAGGGCATCTACATAAACCTAATGAACCTTGCACTTAATACTGAGTGATTGAATGTGTTTTGTTTAAGATGAGACACAGGCAAGATTGCCCACTAGCACCGTATCTATTCAGCCTTGTAGTGGAAAGCCCACCCATTGTAATAAGGTGAAATTAAAGATATAATAAATAAATAAATAAATAAAGATATAAGATATAAGACAGAAACGAGAAGGAAAGCTATGTGATAGGAAAGGGATAAGAAAACTCTCTGTACTTACAAATTGCGTATGTAGAATACCTCAAAGAATTTATAAAAATACTAGAAATAATATGTGATTTATCAGTATTACAGAGTATAAGTTCAATATATGAAAATCCATTTTATCTTTATATGCTAGGAATGAAAAATTGGAAATGAAATTTTAAAAATGGCTTTTGCAATAGCACCAAAATCATGAAATATATATATATAGAAAATTTAACAAAGTACTTGCAAAAACTGTACTTAAGATTACAAAACACTGCTGAGAGAAATTTTTGAAAACATACAAATCAAGAAATAAGCTATATTCATAGGGTAGAAAATTCAATATTGTTAGAATAACAATTCACTCTAAATTGTTGGTAGTCAACCTGTTTGAAGAAAGTTGTAAGCTAATTGTAAATTGTATAGGGAAGTGAAAGTAACTATATTAACTAAAAAAACATTGTGAAATGGATGAATAAAATTAGAGAATTCAAACCAATGATTTCAAGACACCATAAAGCTACAGTAATTAAAAAACAATCCTATTGACAAAATGATGAACAAGTAAATCAATAGAAACCAATAGAGAGTTCACAAATAGATGCACATTTGTATAGAGTAAATTGATTTTCAACAAACACATCAAAGCAATTAAATGGGGCTGAAAACTACCAAAACATAAACAAAATAAACAAAAAATACAACCCACAAAAACGTTGCTCGTGGCTCAAACTGTAAACGGAAATCATCCCAAAATGGATCATAGACCTAAACAGAAATGCACAAAGTATAAAATTTTCCAGGGGGAGAAATAAAAATTGTCTTTATGGCTATGGATATATAGCCATAAAAGTAAGAAGGAAATATTAATTGTACTTCATTAAAATTAAAACTTCTGCAAACTAGAAAACTACTACAATATCAATAGCTTAGGGATGGTGCAATGGTGGCTCAGTGGCAGAATTCTTGCCTGCCATGACAGAGACCTGGGTTCAATTCCCGGTGTCTGCCCATGCAAAACAAAAAGAAAAGAAAAAAATCAATACCTTAGGAGAATTATATTTGCAAAACCCATATCTGACAAAGCACATATAATCAAAATTTGTGAATAATATTTATACAGTATAAAAAACAAACTCTCCAATTAAAATTGGGCAAAAGTCTAGAAAAGACAATTCACAAAAGAAGATGTACAAAATGGCCAATAAGAACATGAAAAATGCTCATATTCATTAGCAATCAGAATAATGCAAATTAAAACACCAATCAAATGCAACTACTTACTCACTAGTTATGGCTAAAATTAAAAATGTTGACCATATCAACTGTTGGCAAAAATGTGAGGTGATTGGAACATTATAGTCCTGTGGTGTGTAAACTAGCACAATATTGGAAAACTTTTTGGCACTTTCTTTTATATTTAGAAGTATACTTATCCTACAACCCAGGAGTTTCTCTTAGTTACCTGAGAAAAATAAATGTACAAAAATGTTCATAGCAGCTTTTTCCATAATAGCCACAAACTGGGGGAAAACAAAAACAATTTCTTATCAGTAGGTAAAGTGTGCTATATTTATACTATGGAAAACTATGAAGCTATTCAAAGGAACAAATCTATATGAATCTCAAAATCAGTATGCTGAGTAGAGAAGATGGTGGTATAGGGAGGTGTGGGATTTAGTCCATCCCCAAAGACAGCTAGTAAATAGCCAAGAACTGTCTGAAACAACTGTTTGGGGTACTTCAGAGACCAGGTACACATTGTACACCAGCCAGGCGTAAGCGGAAGTGCAAGACTGATAAATCATAGTGAAGAGCTATAGGTAAATCCTTCCATAATGTGGAGGTTTGTGCCCCTCCCCCACTGGCATGAAAAGCTAACTTGGAGGCACTCCTTGGTTGGAAAGAGAAGCCCTCTCTACTGGGAGAGAGGGAAGGAGAGTTCAGCCAGGCTCCAATTGCAGATTTGATTAATTTAATTTGGACTGCTGAATACTGGCGCTGAGCACAGATAAATCTATAATGCAAACCACAAAGAAACCAGGATTTGTGCTTCAGCTTTGCTCCCAGAAGACAGGAAGCATGGCTAATGGGAAAAAAAAAAAAAAAAAAAACCCAAAACCAAACAAACAAACAGATTTCTGGAGTTGGCTGAGCTCAGACTTCTGGAAGTGGGCTGTGTACCAAGAAAAGGGGGACATAGGGCCTGGTACCAACTTCAGCTCTTGACTGGTGAAACTTAGAGGGTGAGAACCAACTCTGAGAACAGCTTTTTTTCCTTTCTTTTTCTTTCTTACACAGCTCATTAAAGAAAGCAGCTGTTATTCTCTGTTTTCAGCCATTCCCAAGACTGGGTGGAAATAGAATTGAATGAGAGATAAAGTAACTAATCAGGTAGATGAGATAGTTCCTTAAAGAGCATATCTTTCCCAAGGAAAGGGGGGCAGGGCCCAGCACAAGTGCTGGCTCTCGTTCAGAGGATTTAGATCACAAGGTCTAGGATATCACCAACAATTTTAACAGCTCTACAAAGAGCAGAGCCAAGCCTTATCTCCAACACACTCTGGTAGGGGCAGAAGTGGGGCTGCTTGAGAGTCCTGCAAAAGTTCCAGCCAGCAGAGAGCAGGCGACTGAAGAGGGGTTCCTCCCCAAGAAAAGGGGGTGCGGAAGGCCAGGACAGGTGGTGACTATTACTTAGAGATTTCAGACTCCAGGAGTTGGAAAAATAGAAACAATTTAAGTGTATTTTACCCTCAGCTTCTGTCTCAACCACCCCAACATCAGGGGTGTAGTCGTCTGAGAATTAAAAGCACAGTACCACTTTATGTATATGAAGAGCAGTGGGCTGACCAGTGCCACCTGCTGGACAGGACAGAAAAAGCACAAAGGTGGCTTCACAGGAAAGAGAGGCACACTGCTGGGTTTCCCCTAGGGAAACTTGATTCTGATCTACACCCCTTTTGTGAGTCTGTGACCTGTCTTGTTGGGGGGGGTCTTTCTCCCAAATCAGCCCCCCAGGTAAAAATTTCTAGAAGTGATGAAAAGAGTGCTAAAACATATAGAGGCAAAAGAAAATGACAGACCAACATTCCGTGAGAAGGAAGAGGGAAGTAAAAGCTTTATCTTGGGGGTTAAACAGCTACACAAAAAACAGAAATCTCAAAAAACAATCAATATATGCAGGGCAAGGGTCAGAAAGATAGAGCTAAAAAATTCAGTTAAACTGAAGCTACATTTTAGGCCTACAGTAAGGTGAACCAGATGTCAAAGAATAGTTAGAGCACAAAGCCAACTAACAAGCAAAACCCTAGGCAAAAGAGGGAGAACAACCTCCAGAAAAAACTAATGAAGAAAGTCAGATGCCTGAACACAAACAAAAAAAATCACAAGTCATACTAAAAAGCACTAAGATATGGCCCAGTCAAAGAAAAAACTAACATTTCAAATGAGATGCAAGAGTTGAAACAACTAATTAAAGATGTTCAAACAAATCTTCTAAATCAATTAAATGAGTTGAAGGAAATTGTAGCAAAAGAGATGAAGGATATAAAGAAGAACTTGGCTTTCAAAGTAAAATGACAGATCTGATGGTAATGATAGGCACAATAGAAGAAACTAAAAACAAGGGAAGACATACAACAGTATTTGAAGAGACAGAAGATAGGATAAGTGAACTAGAGTACAGAACCTCTGAAATGTTACACACAAAAGAACAGATAGGAAAAGAATGGAAAAAATGTAGCAGAGTCTCAGGGAAATGAATGACAATATGACACATACAAATATTTTTGTCATAGGTGTCCCAGAAGGAGAAGAGTCAGAAAGAATAATGGAGGAAATAATCACTGAAAATTTCACAGCTCTTATGAAAGATATTAAACTACAGGTCCAAGAAGAACAACATTCCCCAAACAGAATAGATCCAGATAGGCCTACTCCAAGATACTTACTAATCACAATGTCAAAATGCCAAAAAAAAAAAGAGAGAGAGAGAGAGAATTCTTAAAGCAGCAAGAGAAAAGTAATCCATTGCACACAACGGAAGCTTGATAAGACTAATTGCGGATTTCTCAGCAGAAATCATGAAGGCAAGCAGGCATGGTATGATATGTTTAAGATACTGAAAGTGAAAATCTGCCAGCCAAGAACTCTATATCCAGGAAATCTGTCCTTCAAAAACAAGGGAGAGTTTAAAATATTTACAGATAAAGAGACACTGAGAACAATGGTGATGAATATATAACTATGTGATGATATTGTGAGCCATTGATTGTACACCATATATGGAATGTTTGCATGTTAAGAATGTTTGTGTTTGATGGTTCTGTCAATAAACCTATTTTTTATAAAAAAAGGAAGCAATGTGACTCCAGAAAACTCTACCCATATAATGAAAAATGTTCTTTAAAATTTAAAAACTTTACTAAGTACCTTACAAGATATATTAGGAAGTTTGCCTTATTAATTATTGATAACCACAGTAAAAGTTGAATGCAGCCAAAAAAAAATGAGATAGAGAGAGAGAAAGAGACACTGAAATAGTTCATGAACAGGAGACCTTCTCTACAAGAAATATTAAAGAGAGTGCTACAAGCTGATAGGAAAAGACAGGAGAGAAAGGTTTGGAGGAGAGTGTAGAAATTAAGATTAACAATAAAGGTAATTAAAAGGGTAAAAGATTGTGAGAGAGAAAAACATAAGACATAAAATCCAAAGGACAAAATGGTTGAAAAAGTACTGCCTTTAGAGTAATAACGATGAATGTTAATGGATTAAAGTCCCAAATAAAAATATATAGAATGGAAGAATAGATAAGTAAACAGGATCAATCTGTATGGTGTTTTCAAGAGACCCACATTAGAGCCAAGGACAAAAATAGTTTGAAAGTGAAAGTTTGGGAACAAGATATTTCACTACAAAGAAACCAGACAAGACTGGGGGTCGCTCCAATATCAGACTATCTAGACTTTAAATGTAAAACAGTTAAATGCATTATGTATTAATAAAAAGGATGACTCATCAAGAAGAAAGAGCAGTCATAAATATCTATTCACCTAGCCAGAGTACCCTGTTCTAGTTTGCTAGCTGCCAGAATGCAATATATCAGAAACAGAATGGCTTTTAAAAAGGAGAATTTAATAAATTGCTAGTTTACAGTTCTAAGGCTGAGAAAATGTCCCAGTTATAACAAGTTTATAGACATGTTTGATTTAAGGCATCCGGGACAAGATACCTTGGATCAAGAGAGCCGATGATGTTCAACGTTTCTCTCAGGTGGAAGGACACATGGTGAACATGGCAGTGTCTGCAGGCTTTCTTGTGGCTCTACAAAAAAGGGATTCTCTCTCCAAAATGTTTCCTCTTTTAAAGGATTCCAGTAAGCAACTCCACCTTCAGTTGGTGGAGACACACCTCCATGGAAATTATCTAATTAAAAGTTACCACCCACAATTGGGTGGGTCACATCTCCATGGGAACAATCAAAATGCTCCCACCCAGCAATATTGAATGAGGATTGAAGGGCATGGCTTTTCTGGGGTCCACCACAGATTCAAGCCGGCACAACCCCAAAATACATGAGGAATATACTGGCAACATTGAGGGGAGAAGTAGACATCTCTATAATAATAGTTGGGGACTTCAATATACCACTCTCATCAATGGATAGAACATCTAGACAGAGGATCAATACAGAAAAAGAGTTCTTGAATAATAAGATAAATGAACTAGACTTAACAGAAATTTATGGAACATTGCACCCCACAACAGAAGGATATATATTATTCCCAAGCATACATGGATCATTCTACAGGGTAGACCACTTTTTGGGTCATGAATCAGGTCTCAGTAAATTTTAAAAGACTGACATTATACAAGACAATTTCTCTGTTTATACTGGGATGAAGGTGGAAATCAATAACAAAAAGAGGGCTGGAAAATTCACAAATATATGGAGGTTAAACAACATACTCTTAAACAATCAGTGGGTCAAAGAAGAAATTATGAGTAAATATCTCTAGGAAAACAAAAATGAGAACATAATAAATAAAAACTATGGAATGCAGTGAAGGCCATGCTGAGAGGGAGATTTATTACCTTAAATGCCTATATTGAAAAAGAAAAAAGCATAAAAATCAAGGACTTAGCTACTCACCTGGAGTAATAGAAAAAGGATAGCAAACTAACCCCAAAGGAAACAGAAGGAAAGAAATAACAAAGATTAGAGCAGAAATGAATGGAATTGAGAACATGAAACCAATAGAGATAATCAATAAAACCAGAAGTTGGTTCATTGAGAAAATCAATAAAATCAATGGGCCCTTAGCTAGGCTGACAAAGAAGAAAGGAGAAAGCATGCAAATAAATAAAATCAGAAATAGGGGAGGGGACATGAGTACTTACCCCCAGATACAAAAGAGATAATGAGAGGATACTATGGCCAATTGTACACTAAAAACTAGGTGATTTAGATGAAGTGTACAACTTCCTAGGAACATATGAAAAACCCACATTGACTTGGGAAGAAATTAAAATGCCTCAAAAAAAACAATTATGATAAAGAGATTGAATCAGTCATGAAAAGCCTTCCAAGAAAGGGAAGTCCAGGACCATGTGGTTTCATATGTGAATTCTACCAAGCACTCAAGGTAGAATTAGGGCCAGCTCTCCTTAAACTCTACAAAAAATTAAACAGGAGGGAAAGCTACCTGACTCATTCTATGAAACCAACTATCACCCTAATATAAGCCAGATATAGATATTGCAAGACAAGAAAATTACAGACAAACCTATTTAATGAATACAGATCCAAAAATCCTCAACAAAATAATTGCAAATCAAATCCAGTAGCACATTGAAAGGATTATACATGTGACCAAGTCAGTTTTATTCCAGGTATGCAAGGGTAGTTCAATGCAAGAAAATCAATTAATATTTATCGATACCATATCAAGAAATCAAAGAGGAAAAACTGCATGTTCATTTCAATTGATGTAAAAAGGCATTTTACAAAATTTGGCATCCTTTCTTTATGAAAGGATAGGAATACTTCATAGAATAAAAGTAGAAGGAAACTTCCTCAATTTGATAAAGGAAATATAGGAAAAGCCCATAGTCAACATCATACTCAATGGGGAAAAATTGAAAACCTTCCTTCTAGAATCTGGAACAAGACAGGAATGCCCATTGTCACCATTGTTATTCAACATTGTGCCAGAAGTTCTAACTAGAGAAATTAGGAAAGAAAAAGGGGGAAAAAAATGGTATCCAATTTGGAAAGGAAGAATTTAAACTTTCACTATTTGCAGATGACAAGACCTAAAACAGAAAATCTCACAAACCTCCAGCAAGGCTTTAGAGCTAATAACTGAGTTCAGCAAAGAGTCAGAATACAAGACCAAATGCAAAAATTAGTAGTGTTGATAAACACTAGTGATGAGCAATTAGAGGAGGAAATTTTAAAAATCCATTTACAATAGCAACTTAAAGAATCAAATATTTAAGAATAAATTTAACCAAGGACATAAAAGGCCTATACAAAGAAAGTTACAAAATATTACTAAAAGAAGACTAAATTAAATGGAAGGACATATCATATTCATAGATTAGGAGGCTAAATATAGTTAAAATGTCAGTTTTATCCAAAATGATTTATAGATTCAATGAAATACCATTTAAAGTCTAATGCAACACCATTCAAGTTCTACTTACTTTGCAGAAATAGAAACAATCTCATTCAAAGTCTATTTACTTTGCAGAAAAATCAAATTTATTTGGAGGAGCAGGGTGCCATGAAAAGCTAAAAACATCTTGACAAAGGAAAATAAGTCCCACACTATCTGAGTTTAAAGCATATTACAAAGCTGCAGTGGTCAAAACAACATGGTACTGACATAAAGATAGATATACTGAACAATGGAGTTGAATTATGAATTCAGAAATATACCCTCTCATCTATAGACAGTTGACTTTGACAAGGCAGTGAAGTCCACTCAGCTGGGACAGAACAGCTTCTTCAACAAATGTTGCTTTGAGAACTGGCTATCCATATCCAAAAGAAAGAAAGAGGACCCATCTTACACTTTATACAAAAATTATTTCAAAGTAGATCAAAGCCTAAACATTAGAGATAACACCATAAAACTTTTAGAAGAAAATGTAGAAAAATGTCTTGTAAATCTTGTGATAAGAGGTGGTTTCTAAGACATTACAACTAAATCAAAAGCAATGAAAGAAGAAATAGATAAGTGAGATCTCCTCAAAACTGAATACTTTTGCACATCAAAAGATGTTATCAGGAAAGTGAAAGGCAGCCTACTCAGTGGAAGACATTCAGTTTGGAAACTACATATCTGATAAGGCTTGAATATCCAGAATATATAAAGAGATCCTACAACTCAACAATGAAAAGGCAAACGACTCAATTAAAAAATAGACAGAAGATAGAAGTAGACACTTTTCCAAAGAGGAAATACAAATGGCTCCAAAGTTATGAAAAGTTCCTCAGCTTCACTAGCTATTAAGGAAGTGCAAATCAAAACCCACAGTGAGTTACTTTCTCACAACCACTAAAATTACCAATATCAAAAAAAACAAAAACCAAACAAACAGAAACTACAAGTGCTGGAGAGGATATCAAGAAATAGATACATTTATTCACTGTAAATGGGATTGTACAATGGTGCAGCCCCTCTGATGGCAGTTTGGGAGTTCCTAAGAGTGCTGGTTTGAAAGCAAGTATACCCCCTAGAAAAGCCATGTTTTAATCAAAATATCATTTCATAAAGGTAGAACAATCTCTATTCAATACTGTATGTTTGAAACTGTAATCAGATCATCTCCCTGGATGGTGGGATTTAGTCAAGAGTGATTGTTAAATTGGATTAGGGGATGACATGTCTCCACCCATTTGGGTGGGTCTTGATTGGTTTACTGGAGTCCTATAAAACAGGAAACATTTTGGAGAAAGAGATTCAGAGAGAGCAACACTACAAAGCAGAGAGTCCACCAGCCAGCAACCTTTGGAGATGAAAAAGGAAAATGCCTCCCGGGGAGCTTCATGAAACCAGAAGCCAGGAGAGAAAGCTAGCAGATGATGTCGTATTTGCCATGTGCCCTTCCAGCTGAGAGAGAAGCCCTGACTGTGTTCACCATGTGCCTTCTCACTTGAGAGAGAAACCCTGAACTTCATCAGCTTCTTGAACCAAGGTATCTTTCCCTGGATGCCTTTGATTGGACATTTCTATAGACTTGTTTTAATTGGGACATTTTCTCAGCCTTAGAACTGTAAACTAGCAACTCATTAAATTCCCCTTTTTAAAAGCCATTCCATTTCTGGTATATTGCATTCCTGAAGCTAGCAAACTAGAACACTAAGGTAGCTAAGTATAGAGTTGTCGTAGCAATCCTGTTACTAGGTATATACTTGGAAGAACTGATAGTAGGGGCAGGCACAAACATTTGCACACCAGTGTTCATTGCTGTATTATTCTTGACTGCCAAAAGATGGAAACAGCCTAAATGTTTATCGATGGTGAAGGAATAAACAAACTGTGGTATATACATACAATGTAATATTATGAGACTGTAAGATGGAATAAAGTCAAGATGCATACAACAATGTGGATGAAGGTTGAGGACATTATGTTGCACTAAATAAGCCAGAAACAAAAGGATAACCACTGTATGGTCTCACTAATATGAATTAACTATAACAGGCAGTTAAATTTTAGAACACAGGTCATCAGGAGATAGAAAGAGGGTAGAGATTGGGCATTTGATGCTTAAGGAATACTGGATGGTTAGCAGGATTGATCATAAAGATTCTGAAATGGATAGCACAATACTCTGTGATGGTACCATAATATTGTAAGTATAATGAGCAAAACTGAGTGTAAATATGGTTGAAAGAAGAAGGCTAGGGGAATCTTTGGGAACAGAAGGAAAGCTAGAGGAAAAAAACTGGGATTGTATAACTTAGCAAAACATTGAGTGGACAATGATGGTGATTAATTATAGACATAGGAAAGTTTTTATATGAACAAGAACAATATATGTCATTATTACAAGGTATTAATAATAGAATGGGGTATGGGAAAATACAATTAATGGAAACTAAGGTCTACAGTTAACAGTAACATTGTAATATTCTTTCATTAATTATAACAAAAGCAATATACCAAAGCTAAATGTCAATAAGGGGGTTATTTGGGAGGGGTATGGGATTTTTTTTCTTCTTTCTTTTTGGAAAAAATGGAAATGTCCTCATATAGTTTGTGTTAGTGAATGCATAACCATGCAAATATACCAGGAGCCACTGATTATACATGTAGGATGGATTGTATGGTGTGTGAATAAAACTATTGAATTTTTTTTTAATCAATATGCTGAAAACTCATTGCTCTCCCCCTGACTACGTGGGTCATGACTCCCAGGGGTGTGGACTTTCCTGGCAATGTGGGACAGAAATCCTAGAATGAGCTGAGACTCAGCATCAAGGGATTGAGAAAACCTTCTCGACCAAAAGGGGGAAGAGTGAAGTGAGACAAAATAAAGTGTCAATGGCTGAGAGATTACAAACAGAATTGAGAGACTATCCTGAAGGTTATTCTTATGCATTAAATAGATATCACATCGTTAGTCAAGATGTAATGGAGAAGCTGGAGGGAACTGCCTGAAAATGTAGCGCTGTGTTCCAGTAGCCATGTTTCTTGAAGATGATTGTATAATGATACAGCTTTCACAATGTGACTATGTGATTGTGAAAACCTTGTGTGTCTGATGCTCCTTTTATCTACCTTATCAACAGATGAGTAAAACATATGGAATAAAAATAAATAATAGGGAGGACAAATAAAAATTTAGATTGAAATGCTAGTCATCAGTGAAAGGGAAAGGTAAGAGGTATGGTATGCATGAATTTTTTTTTCTGTTGTCTTTTTATTTCTTTTTCTGAATAGATGCAAATGTTCCAAGAAATGATAATGATGATGAATATGCAACTATGTGATAATATTGTGAATTACTGATCATATATGTAGAACAGAAAAAAAAAATCTACTGTGTAAAAAAAAAAAAAACCTTAATAACTGCCTCTTGAATTCCTTCCAGGAAAAAGCACATATCTGAATAAAAGTATATAGCTGAATAAAAGCATCTACTCATAAAAAAAATATCAGTATGCTGAGCAGGAGAAGCCAATCACAAAAGAGGTAAATACAGGAAAAAATATATACCTACTCTGATAGTAAAGTGGCTGCTTCTGAAAAGGAAAAGGCAGGATTTGACTAATATAAAGCAGTAGGGAAATTTCTAGAATGATATCAATCTTTATGGGGATGCAGGTTTTATGAATATAAGCATTTGTCAAAACATATTGAATTGTATGTGTATTTCCATATATGTAAATTATACTTCAATTTTAAAGCTTTAACAACCCTAAGCTGATTTTCATTATTTAACAATAATGGCTACCAAATAGAGAATTCTTAACTGAATAACTTTATGTGATCAAGTCTTCCTTAAATTAGCTTCCAACATTCTGATGACACCCTATCATTCACATTAAAAAAAAAGAAACTCTGAAAATGTATCAATTATTAAGTATGTATTCATCATGTTCTCACTTTTTAATTATCTGCCCCAAAATATGTAGGCAAGTTTAATTACCATCTGAATATTGGAATATGTACAATTTAGATGTCTGGAAGTACGAGTATCCTTTGCATTCTAGAGCTCATATCTTGTTTTATATTTAATGCTTAAAAACAGGGCTCAGTAAACACTTCCTCTAAAGGGCCAGAAAGTAAATATTTCAGAATTTGAAGGCCATACAGTCTCTGTCATAACTGCATTACTTTGCTGTAGTAGTACAAGAGAAGACATGGACAATATGTATGAGAATGAGCATGTCTGTGTTCCAATAAAATTTCAGTTACAAAGATAGATGATGCATCAGATTTGGCCTGCAGGCCATAGCTTGAAGACCCTTGCTTTAAGTTACAGAGAGTAGTGAGCTGCATCATCTTCTCTTATACCATGTTATGCTTTATACTTCCTAGTTAGTTTTTTTTTTTTAAGAAGAGTATCAGAGCTTATACAAATAAATGATAGATATACCTATGGCTACAATCATTATTTCAGATGTGTTAAGGGAGAGAAAAAATTAAATGAGCTTATAAAAGTACATAGCAACAGATTCCATAAGACACAGCCATACACTTTATTAGGGAGTTAGTGGGAACTAAATTGTAAAGGAAACTTTAGGAAAGGATATTTATCCTTATCAACTCAATAAGCCTTTTGATTAAGTGCATGCAAGTATAATTTATATTACAGGGCATAACATGTTTTCCATAAGTTATTATGAGAGAAAAAAAAGAAATATTATTTCACTAAATCTCATTTGTAATAAAACAAATTAAATGCCCTTCACCTCCATATCCTTAGAACTTTTTTCCTTCTCCATGTCAATAGTTTATATAGGTAATAAAGAACCAAAGATGAGGTCTCCTTTTGTTTTAATGTGCCCTAAAACTGCCATCCAGAAGTTTGAAGGCATATGCTGGCATATTAAAAATCTGTAGCCATTATTTACTTTCCATGAAATTTTCTTTAAAGACTGATATTGTTCATTAGCCTTGGACACCATTAATCAACTAAACTTCCATGTGCAGTTTCAGTTAAAAAGATTTATCTGTAATTCCAGCCAAGTTAGTCATTATTTATGGGCATATACAGTAGGAGGCGTATAAATCCAACATCTAAGGTAAATGAACTTCGAGATTCCTGGCCCAAAAGGAAGCATGGAACCTACATACATTCCCAGTTTTCTACATTCCAGACTCTCAAATTTGTGCTGGCTCATGCTTGTGCTGGCAGAGCATAGGAAGAGGAGATTTTGCTGAATATGTGGAAGTGATACATTTTATAGTTCATTTTTCTATTTTGATAATAGGTTAAAATTCTCTTTCCTCAGTTTTGGGTGATCTTCCTTTCTCTGGAAAAATATTTTTTTCATTTTGGATTCTTTCTGTATTGCTAATATGTTTATTATTTCATTATTGCACATGATTGAAATGGGAGTAGTTACAGTTATAGATGCCCATATAAATACACAAATCTCTAAAATATATCCAAATCTAAAAATCTACCTTTCAAAATAATTATCACCTCATATTTTCAAAACTTCTGCCATTTTTTCAACTACAACCATTTATGACTTACATATCCAGGGATATATTTCCTGATGACACAAAAGAGACCTTGTGTTATACATACTTTAGACCACCCACAAAGTAACAATGACTTTCCTTGCCCTAGCCTGTTGGTTTTCCATCCAATTTCTTGGTTGCATCAGGCATTTCAAGTTACCTGCCTCAGTGACAAGCTTGGGAAAGAAATGAGATTTAGATAGAAAAATCAGGTAGGTGAGATACAAAGCAAAATAACAATGACAACAACAAAAAACAAACGAACAAAAAAACCTGGATTTAGAGGGAGACTAAAGGATAATAGGACAGAACTAGTGCTGGAATTAGAAAGAGAAAAGAAAACGAAGATGAATGAGGAAAAGATGAAGAAATGGGAAGGGAAACAAGGGCAATATTTGTGACAGATATTTCCCTCCATTTATAACTATATATTTATATAATCTTAAGTCTCTGTGAAATTATAGTGGATTAAACTAGAAATAAGAGTACTTGCAAAGATATTCAAATCTTTATGAAATGTTACTTATTTTTTTATCAGAGTAGAAAATTGTAGAGCAGAATATGTAGGCAGAAATGTATACATAGAATAGCAAGGGTTTAGCCAAATAGAAAATGTATATTCGTAAGTCCAAATAACAAAATCTCATGACCTATAAAAAAATAAAATTTTGGAGAAATCAAGAGCAATCTATTATTATAGTTTTATCATATTTTGAACATTTTAGTGAGCATAGATGAGTTTATGCTAACTACAAGTAATAATATAGACATTTTTAAATCAAAGCAAAACTACAGAAAAATATAAAATATAGACTATTTGCAGTCATTCCCTTTCTTATCTCTTTTAATGTGCATCTAACAAATTTTATATTACTTTTTATGTCCTGAAGAATTTATCCTTTCAGTGAAAAACATGATATAATTGCTATTTGCAATAGCAAAAAATAATCAATAGAAACTAATATTCAGCTATAGGGTGCTGGTTAAATAATTTATGGTACAGATAAATAATGGGTCATTATTTAAAACATTAAGAATTATGTTTCAAAAATAAGTTTGAAATGGGAAAATATAGCCCACTTCTTCAGCATTATTTGTCACAGCTGCAGCTTCGTCTTAACCACAGGCATACCTTGTTTTATTACTCTTTGCTTTATTATGCTTCACAGATACTGTGTTTTTTATGAATTGAAAGTTTGTAGGAAGTCTACCAGTGCCAATTTATAGTGGCATGTATGCACTTCATGTCGATGTGTCACATTTTGGTAATTTTTACAATATTTCAAACTTTTTCATCATTATTATTATACCTGTTATGGTGACCTGTAATATGTTATCCTTGATGTTATTAATTGTTTTGGGGTTCCAGGAACTGCATCAATATATGATGGCAAACTTAATGGTTAAATTGTTTGTTTTCTGATTGCTCCACCCACGACCCATTCAACATCACTCTCCTCTTCTCCAGCCTTCCTATTTCTACAGACAAAATGTTGAAATTAGGACAATTAATAATCCCATACTGGCCTTTAGCATCATTTTTTCTTTTTTGTGAAAATAACATATATGCAAAAAAGCAATAAATTTCAAAGCACAGCCCAACAATTAGTTGTAGAACAGACTTCAGAGTTTGCTATGGGTTGCAATTCCACAATTTTAGGTTTTTACTTCCAGCTGCTATTAGATACTAGAGACTAAAAGAAATATCAATTTAATTATTCAGCAGTCATACTCATTTGTTAAACCCTACCTTCTCTGTATAACTACACCATCACTTTGATCTTTCTCTCACTCTTTAAAGGTATTTACATTATGCCCATTCTAACTTTTTCATGTTAGGAAGGGGCTGTCACTGTTATGGGGTAGGGAGATGGAAGTAGCTGATGTTCTAGAGTGGCTGGCCCCTCAAAGTTTCAGGACTTATCTGGTCCAGGAACCCATGTGGAGATTGTAAGTTTTTGGAAAGTTACTCTAGTGCATAGAACCTTTGTAGAATCTTATATATTGCCCTAGGTGTTCTTTAGGATTGACTGGGATGGTTTGGTTGGAGTTTGGCAAGTTATGATAGGTAGCAATGTCTAACTGAAGCTTACTTAAGAGTGACCTCTGGAGTAATCTCTGGATATTATTTGAACTCTCTCAATTACTGATACCTTATTTGTTACACTTCTTTTTCCCCCTTGGTCAGGATGGCATTGTTGATCCCTCAGTGCTAGGGCCAGACTCATCCCTAGGAGTCATCTCCCACATCGCCAGGGAGACTTTCACACCCAAATGTCATATTCCATGTAAGAGGGAAGGCAATAATTTAACTTGCTGAATTAGGCTTAGAGAGAGTGAGACCACATCTGAGCAATAAAAGAGGTCCTCTGGAGGTGACTGTTAGGCACATCTACAGGTAGGCTAAAATTTTCCACTATATAAATAAGCTTCAGAAGAGCAAGCCTCAAAATCAAAGGCTTGGCCTATTGCTTTGGGTGTCCCTAATGTTTGACACAGTATCAGGGGTTTCCCCTGTGGTGAAGTTTAATAGTTCCATATTTTCTCTCTCATCCCTCAAGGAACTTTGCCAATATTTTTTTATTATCTGGTTAATATATTCTGGGATGTATCCAGGCATTACATTAAGCTATACAGGATTAAAGGCTCTCTTTCTTGTTCTGGGATCCCTGTGTTTTGATTGTTTAAATGAGGTTGGGTTAGATTATGTGCTATAGAAAATTTAGGTCCTGGACAAAATAAAACTTTCTTCCTTTGGTCTCAAAGAGTAGGTGAGATTCTAAAATATAGGCAATGTTTTCCTTATCCCTGCGTTCTGAATTACCTTAATTCTGGCCTGATCACCTTCATACTTATCTTTAATTAAATGTTATACATATATGAAACAGCATCTTAAATTCCAGAAATAAACTCTGGACAAAATGTGACTGCTACAAGAGTTACAGTCTGGACCCCTGTTTTCTAATAAACATTTTTAAAATGGGACCATACAATAATTGTTCTTTTATGTCTGGCTTATTTTGCCTTACCAAATGTCTCACAAGTTCATTCGCAATGTTGCATGCCTTATATCTTCATTGCCTTTGATAGCAGCACAATATTTGATCATATGTATACACCACTGTTCGCCAATCTACTTCTCAGTCAGTGCATATTTCAGTCACCTGCATTCATTAGGCATCATGATTAATGTCCAAAGTCCACAGTTCATCAACACTTTCAATTTTAGAAAATTTCATTCTTCCCAAGTGAAAGATAACCAATAAACACACCCTTACCAAATAAGAAATATAAACCTCCCCTTAACTCTTGTCCCTACCCCCATCATTTAACCCTGCACTGCTGTGGTACTGCTGATGTTTTCCTGTTAAACACATCACATAGCATGCAATAGCAGTTTTCTCCCTGTACTCTGAACTTAAATACTCTTTGTACAAGAGTATTTGAAGAACTACTTTGGAGTAGTTCATGCAAGAACTTATTTATATTTGTAGTGTTAATCAGTGTGACCCATAAATCTATACAAGTCCTTTCAATCATGTTTACCTTCCATATGGTGATATCACTTATAGACCCTCTAGTGAACTGCCTTCATGTCTGTCTATTCCCTTACATTTGAGTTCAAACTCATTAGCTAACCATTCACCCATCTCTAGCTTCTATGTAACTCTAAATCCCATTCCCCTATAATCTGAATTATGAGCCTCCGATTTTACCTTTACCATAGTCATAAAAGCGGAGTCATCCAGAATCTATCCTTTTGTGTCACTTTTTTCACTCAGCATTATGTCCCCAAGGCTCATCCACCTTGTCATGTGCTTCAGGACATTATTTCATCTAACTGCTGCATAATATTCCATCATATGTATATACCACATTTTGTTAATCCACTTGCCTGTTGATGGGCACATGGATTGTTTCATCGTTTAGTGATTGTGAATAATGCTGCTATGAACATCAGTGTGCAAATGTTTGTTTGTGTCATTGCTTTCAGTTCTTCTGGGTATATACTGAGCAGTGCTATTGTTCGGTCATAATTCAACTCAATGTTTAGTTTTCTAAGTAACCACCAAACTGTCTCCCATAGTGCTGTACCATTATACATTCCCACCAGCAGTGCACAAGTGTGCCAATTTCTCCACATCCTCTCCAAGATTTGTACTTTCCTGCTTGTTTAATAGCAGCCATTTTTATAGGTGTGAGGTGGTATCTCATTGTAGTGTGATCTGCATTTCCCTTATAGCTAATGAAAATGAGCATCTCTTCATGTGCTTTTGAGCCATCTGTATTTGTTGTCCAGAAAAATGCCTATCCATATCTTCAGCCCCTATAATGGCCTTTAAGTGTTCAAGTGAAAGGAAGAGTCACACATTTCTCACTTTAAATCAAAAGCTAGAAATAAGTAGTGATTAAGCTTAGTGAGGAAGGCATGCCAAAAGCTGAGATAGGCTGAAAGCTAGGTCTCTTGCACCTAGTTAGCCAAGTTGCAAATGCAAAGGAAACATTCTTGAAGGAAATGAAAAGTGCTACTCCAGTGAACACATGAATGATAAGAAAGCAAACAGCCTTGCTGCTAATATGGAGAAAATTTTAATGGTATGGATCAAGCCAACCACAACATTCACCTAAGCCAAAGCCTAATCCAGACATGCCCTAACACTCCATTTATTTGATGACTGAGAGAAGAAAGGAAGAAGACAAAGTTTGAAGGTAGCAGAGGTTGTTTCATGAGGATTAAGGACAGAGCCATTTCCATAAGATATAGGCACAAAGTGGAGCTGCAAGTGCTGATATAGAACCAGTAACAAGTTATCCACACTATCTAGCTAAGATAATTTATGAAAATGGGTACACTAAGCAACAGATTTCCAATGTAGAGAAAACAGGTCTCTATTGGAAGAAAATGCCATCTAGGATTTTCACAGCTAGAGAGAAGTCGATACCTGGCGCCAAACCTTCAAAGGACTGGCTGACAAGCTTGTAAGGAGCTAATACAGCTAGTGACTTTAAATAGAAGCTAATGATCACTCATCATTCCAAAAATCCTAAGATCCCTAGAAATTATGCTAAATCTACTTTTAAAATGTGCTTTTAAAAATGGAAAAACAAAGCTGGGATGACAACAAATCTGTTCATTATATGCATTACTGAAATAAAGGTCAATATTGAGACATAGTGCTCAGAAAAAAGATGTTACTTTCATAATATTACTGCACTTTGACAATGAAGCTGGTCACCGAAGAGCTCTGATGGAGATGTACAATGAGATTGCTGTTTTCATGCCTCCTAACACAACATCTACCCACAACAGTCCATGGATCAAGGAGTAACTTTGATTTTTAAGTCTTGTTATTTAAGAAATACATTTTGTAAGGAAATAGCTGACATTGATAGTGATTCTTCTAATGGATCTTGGCAAAAAATATTGAAAACCTTCTGGAAAGTATTCACCATTCTAGAAGACACTAGAACGTTTATGGTTCAAGGGAGGAGGAGATCAGAATAGCAATATTAACAGGAGTTTGGAAGTTGATTCCAACCCTCATGGTTGACTTTGAGGAGCTCAAGACTTCAGTGGAGGTGATAACTAGAGATGTGCTGGCCATAGCAAGAGAACTAGAACTTAAAGTGGAGCCTGAAGATGTGAGTGAATATCTAATATCTCATAATAAAACTTAATGGATGAAGAGTTGCTTCTTATGGAAGAATGAGCACAGAAAGTCCATTTATTGAGATGGAAATTTCTCCTGGTAAAGATGCTGAGAACATTGTTGAAATATCAACAAAGGATTTAGAATATTACATAAACTTCAGTCAATAAAGCAGTGTCAGGGTTGGAGAAGATTGACTCCAATTTTGAAGAAGTTCTACTGTCAGTAAAGGGCTTCCAAAAAGCATTGCATGCTGCAGTAAAATCATTCATGAAAGGAAAAGTCAATTAATGTGGCAAACTTCTTATTGTTTTATTTGAAGAAATTGTCATAGCCACCCCAATCTTCAGCAACTATCACCGTAATTAGTCAGCAGCCATCAACATTGAGGCAAGACCCTCCCCCGGGCAAAAAGATTGCAATTTGATAAGGGCTCAGATGACGGTTAGCATTTTTTAGCAATAAAATATTTTAAATTAAGGTATACACATAGTTTTATTTTTAGACATAATGCTATTGCACACGTTAACTACATCACAGTTTAAACATTATTTTATATGCACTAGGAAACCAAAAAAAAATTGTGTAGCTCTTTATGGCCTTATTCACTTTATTGTGTTGGTTTTGAACCAAACCAGGAGTATCTCCAAGGAATGCCTATACTTTCTTTACCTGGCTTCTGGAACACCATACTCCTATAGTTCTTCCTTACATTGTTATCTGCTCCCTCTTGATGTTCTTTGCTGGATTCTCTCCCTCTAAATGCTGAATGGCCTCAAGTCTTCACACCTCTTCTTTCTTTATCAAAACTCACTCTTCATTATATCACATTTTCATGACTTTAAATATATCTATACATGGAATACAAACAAAACTATATATCCAGCCTCAACCTGTCCCAGGACTCCAAATGTTTATCCAAATAATAATGCATACCTTCACTTAGATCATGTTTATTAGGCATCTCAAACTTATCTGCCCAGAGCAAAGGTTGATTTATATTCCCAATCCAAATCTCTCCTAGGTTCTGCATCTCAGAAAATGGCTTCACCTTTCACTTATTTACTTAGGTCCATAATTATCTCCTTTCTGTCTTTAAGTATGTTCCATATACATTTCATTATCAAATCCTCTCGGCTCTATTATCCAAATGTATTTCTACATTAACCTTTTCTCTTCACTTTTGCTACTACAATCTTTCCTCAATCCATATATTTTATGTATTGTACACTTTCAATAGCCTCCTAATGGATCTTTCTGCCTTCAGTCTTGTACCTTACATTCTCCTTAATATAAACATCAGAATGATCCTACTAAAGCAAGTGAGATCATAGCACTGATTTGATCTAATATGCACCAGTGGAAGGAATCCAAAGATATTAACAGAGCCTAACTGATACATCTCATTTGTTCATATTCTCAATTTTCTACAATAATCATATATACTTCTTCTAAAAATATACATTCATAATGTTGTACTTTGAATAGGTTGGAGTAAGTTGGTTTGAAAATTCAAAATGGTAAAAGCAGTAACGACTGTAAAAAAGCACAGAACATTTAAATGTGATAAAGAAATGAGAAAGAATTTGTTCCACGGTAATAAATGAATATTTGATTTAATTTCTAAAAAAGCAAGATTGTACAGAAATAAAATGTCAGATGAATACGCATTATCTTTAATTTTATATGAAACAATTGCTAAGCTACATGGTTTTCTTAAGAATATCCAAGAGAATAATAAATTCCTTATGCATGCATTCATATTATTGAAAAGAGAGGCGATCCACCTGGGAATATCAGTATTGGGAATGACCACATTGAATACCTGCCTTAAAAATAAAAGTTAAATGACCATGTCTTTAAACTGATCATGTATAGGCTACAATTAGTGCAGATGCTTAGTATTTTTGTTTCCCTTTTTATTTTGAGTAAATCAAAATTGTAGATAAAATTGTGAGATACGCATTGTATGTCGCCATAAATTTACCATAGACTCATAGAATATTGGATATTTAAATAAACTTAGAGGCCATATGGGACAACTCATTTCGTGCCACATAGGAAAAGAGATTCAGAGAGCAGAATATAGTTTTTGAAAATTTCATAGCCAGCAATTAAATAGAATAAAGGCCTGATGTTAGTATTCCAAAACTTAGTTTCTGGTTTTCCATTTCATAAACCATGATGATAAAGTTTTCTTAAACTGTCACTGTCACCTACACCTCCGCTACATTCTTCCTACATAAACAGGAATTCTGAAGCTAGCATTCCAACCCAAGGGATTCAAAAGTAGTGAATAAAGGAAGATGTAGAGCAGCAATTGGGACAGGAAAGGGAATATGCTGTCACTTTCTTCATTCCATTCCCAGATTGACAGTTGTCAAAAATAGTGTATTACTCAGCTTTCTCATTGCTCTTAGAAGTTAGGAAAAGGAATGAAAATGAAAGGGGAGTTAGATTTGAGTACAGGCAGGGCATCCGTTTATCTTGCAGAATACTGCGGATGGCTCATCTCCTACAAGGAAGATTTGAAGGGTAAAAGATTATCTTCTACTCAGAACTATATCACTGAAGAATCTCAAAGAAGGAAGGACCCTTCAATACCATTTAATGCAACTACACATCTGATGCAGGTAAACCTCTACATTATCCTTTTTAAGTGCTTTTCTAGTTTAACTGAACATATTTTTTAGAAAACTAAAATAATTATGATAAGAAATCCCATTATATCTTTGAATAATTCTGTTTTAAATTTTACATTTTAAAATAATTTTTAAAAAATAATAATTTTCAATGTCTTCTAATGAATTTCTCTGTATTCATCTCTTTACTTTCTCAAGTAAAGGGAAATACTTATTTCCCTTTACTTGAGAAAGGGAAATGTGCGCTTATATGTATACACATGTGTGTAAAACTATTGTGTTTAAGTTGCTAATGAAAGAGCTTTGGATATAAATAAGACACAGTTTCCTCTACCTAGGGTTCAGAACAACAGAGGGACTGAGATATTACCCAACTTGCAGACAAAGGGTTTATTATTCACAGCATAGCAAGTAGCATGAGGATCATATCATATTTGTGTCGGTTCCCCTTATGTCTATTGTCTCACAAGAATGATTCAGAGGTTGCCAGGTGAGTATTGCACAATAGATTTGTATCATAGCTGAGAAAACCCAAGCCTGAGGAACTCGGATCGTTTATATGAACAGTAGCAAACCTACCTCAATTTTGCTCCTCAGATAGACTTTTTTTATTATACTTGTCTAGTAAACCTGGCTTCTTCTCCAGAGGAAAACACTATTTATATCTTCCAAAGGTTTGTTATACATCCTTGAACACAATCTGTCATAGGCCCTGTCGGCTGGGAAAAAATCCTCTAGACCACCTAAGGATTTACCATAGAAAGCCAAGGAGCTTTCTCCTTAAGTTTCTGCATTGATCTTTCCATTTGGATAGCAGTATTAATCCAGGTACAGCAGGATGTATCATGATTGCGAAAGATTCCTCCCTTGCCCACAAAGACTAGTGAGTGAAGACTTAACTGAATGCCTTATCATGGATCACTTTAGCTAGAATTTGTTGATGTTAAATAATAGGTATAAAGTTACAATGAACAAAAACTGCATAGTTCTGGAACCTAAAAAGATATAAAGATCAATAATAAAATTACCAAATTCCAGAAATGTCTGGGTGTGCAAGCATTTTATATATAATGAAGTTACTTTCAATCAGTGAAAAAAGTATCGCTTAGACAATACAGGTGTTAAGATCATATAGTGCTGATGTGAAAAGTGAAATGAGTCCTTTACCCCTTTCACCATATGAATGAATATAGAGGAACATATTCCACGGCATCACTTTGCAAAAGCTCAGGCCTTGCTTCCCAGCCTTGTTGCTAAGGGATTAGTTATGCATCTGATCTATTCCTTTTTCCCATTTGGATTAACTTTTTGAGTTTACTGAAAGCAAAAGTTACAGTTCTATCATATGTCAATTAACAGAAGGGAAAAAATTATAGGACAAGTCCCAGCCTCTGAGGACTTTCAGAGCACAGACTGTGGTCTCATATTTGGTTCCACTAATCAGAGCTTGTGCTGGTTTGAAAGGAAGTATGCCCCCTAAGAAAAGCCATGTTTTAATATAAATCCCATTTCATAAAGGTAGAATAGTCCCTATTCAATACTTTATATTTGAAACTGTAATGAGATCATCTCCCTGGTTGATGTGATTTAGTCAAGAGTGGTTGTTAAGCTGGATTAGGTGATGACATGTCTCCACCCATTTGAGTGGGTCTTGATTAGTTTCTGAAGTCCTATAAAAGTGGAAGCATTTTGGAGAATGAGAGATTCAGACAGAGCAACACTACGAAGCAGAGAGTCCACCAGCCAGGGACCTTTGGAGATGAAGAAGGAAAATGCCTCCTGGGGAGCTTCATGAAACTGGAAGCCAAGAGAGAAAGCTAGCAGATGCCGTGTTCGCCATGTGCCCTTCCAGCCAAGAGAGAAGCCCTGTGTTTGCCATGTGCCTTCTCACTTGAGAGAGAAACCCTGAACTTCATCGGCCTTCTTGAACCAAGGTATCTTTCCCTGGATGCCTTTGATTGGTCATTTCTATAGATTTGTTTCAATTGGGACATTTTCTCGGCCTTAGAACTGTAAACTAGCAACTCATTAAATTCCCCTTGTTAAAAGCCGTTCCATTTCTGGTATATTGCATTCCAGCAGCTAGCAAACTAGAACAGAGCTCTAGTCAGGAGCTCTCATGGTAAAGTAGCTTGTAGTCCTACGTGTCATCTTACCATTAAAGATTCCAGCAACTCCAGCTAAATTTTTTTCCTAAACCCAATAGCAATGATCAAAATGCCTCTAATTGTTTAAAAGTGTGATTGTGCTATACAACTCTTCTCCAATCGTTAGTATCTACGGAAGGAATGGAAAAACCAGTTACAGGCCAAACTACAAACAATAGAGAATATATTATGTTCAACAGTTTCCACTACAACCCTGATTGGACCTAGCAACTAAAATTTTCAGCTCAATGTTTTAAACGTCTGCATTTTTCAGCACAGTGTCATCTTTAGTGCCATTAGGGCTATTGTTAAGGGGCATTTCTGAAAGTAAGCCCTAAGTGATTCTTTCTGAAATTTTCTTCTAAGCCAGTGATGCTCATTATGCAAGTTTTGTTGTTGGTATTTTCTCAACCTTAATAATGTTGACAGACTGTTAAAAATTATGGTACTTTTGTCTCCTAGCCAACAGTAATTACAAGCTACATCCCCCGTTCAAAGTTATGAAAATATCAAAAAATTCATCTTAGAACTAATGAGTTAAAGTATGAATATATTTGTTAATTAGAATCTTTCCCATTAAAGTGTATAAAAAAGTGACCTTTTCCTTGTCACTGTTGTATCCCCAGTCTACCAAAGTGCCTGGCACACAGTAGGTGCTAAATAAATATTTATCAGATGACTGAAAAAATACATACATGCATACATAAAATTGATGAAAGAAATATGCTAAACATGAACATTCTCTGGTTTGTTATGTAAACTCAAAACATTTATTTAACTAAATGTTTTAGTGAATTTTGTTTTCAAATTAAAGTAGTTGAAGATTAAATATCATCAGTTCAGTATAGCTTTAGGCTAACCTAAGGTAACTATTTTGATTTGATACATTATATGTTATTCAACATTCCTATTGCTTTCAGTTTTATCAGAAACACTCAGATGCTCTAGAGGGAAACTTCATTGAAGCTATTTTCCAGCAATCCTAAAAGTCTGCATTTAAACTTACATTAATTTATAGAATCTGATTCACATGTCAATTTACATAAAGTGAGCATTTAAACAGAATTTTAACCAACTGTAAACATAGTTTAAGTTTTAGATGTAGATTATAGAGAGAACTTCTATTTTTCAATTTACTCTACTTTGTCAACATACAGCACAAATTCATAAATGACTATTTTCACCTCTAGTATAAGCCTATTATTTTCCATGTCTACATTTTACACACCCTATCAGGAAATAGGAACTCTCCTTTTTGGCATGTTCTTTAAAGGAACTGTGCTCATTTTCCAGAAAAGTGATGTTTTCATCATCTCAAGGATTACTGACAATGCTCTCAGAATACAAAGGCCAGCTCCCAATAAACTATGTCTACCAGAGGGGTTTCCCAGGTAAAGTTGTCATAATTAACATTTTTCTGTTCCATAAATTACAAAAATTTTAGTCATATTTGTCTTGAACTTTATGACTAAAGTGAGCAGACCCATGGGTCAGACAGGTAGAAGGTATATCGGTTGAGTGGAACACTAATATATTAATGAAATTGATGGCATTAGTGATTTATTTCATTGACAGAATTTATAATGAGATTCATTTATCATTATCCTCTAGTCATCCATCAGTCGTATATTGCCCCAAGCATTTTGCCTCCTGTTACCAATTTAAGTTTTCTTTGTAGTAATTATATTGGAAAAAGAATACACTGTGTAGGGTTCATTTATATTTAAATAAAATATATATCAAATTGAAGTTTTGTAGGGTATAATTTATATATAAATATATTTGTCAAACAAGAGTTGTATTTATGTTATGAATTTTATCTTGCTCTATCTTCTATTCTTCTCAAATTACCTAGTTGGGAAAGACAATTAATTTTAATTTTACAATAATATTCTTCCCTTCCAAAAGAAGGATGGTTATAAAATCCCTGGTAAAAATTGATAAATTTAAATAATGTCCACTTGATATGTAAGATGTCCCGCATTATCAGATAGCAGCAGTAAAAACCCAGGATGCCCAATTCCTACCCATACGCCCCAACAAAACACACATTTCCTTACCTCTCAACAATGTCAAGTGAGTATCACCATAGATTGGCCTGGAAACTTTTACTACTTCATCAAAGCCAAAGTGTCTAAAGAACCCATGTTGTAGTTTGATAGGACCAGAAAGCGTCTCATTAGCAGGGACCTATTAGAATGTGAAACTCATAAAGGTTCAGCCTCTGAACAACTGGCCAACACTTATGAAATTTAGACACAGCACCTGAAGTTTCTGACTGTAAATTAAGCTAGTATTTTTTTTCTTTTCTTTTCATGCTGTCTAATTTACTCCAAATGAGAATTAAGGTGACTGCTGTTTCTTTGCCACTCAAGGAAGTTTCCCAAAGAAAACAGATTTAATGACTTGGATTATTCTAAATCCCTTTTCCAACTGTAAGTAAATAAACAATAAATACAGGATAATTATTGTAATGAACATTTGAAGTGAATTCTTTTTTAGGTTTGTCATAACTAACAAGATTTTAAACTTTGTTGAAATAAATGTAATTGAAATCCTTTAGAAATGAGAATGGGCTGAAATATAGGGATTAGAATATGTACTAGTCCACAGGAAAGATTTAAAGATGGTGAAAGGAGGGCAATACAAGGTGAGGGAAGGAAGAAACTTCCAAAAGTTGTCAGAAAATCTTCATAAAAGGGGCAAATTTTCATTTAGATTTTAAAAATGAATGGGAGCACATCAGACAGGAAACACTCACTTGAGGATATTCTAGACATATGGAATAGAACACCCAAAGTTATGATATAGAAAGGGAAATGCTGAAAAGGTCAATGGGGAGAGAATATGAGACGTATGATAGAGGGTGTGTGGTTGTTTAGGAATGCAATATAAGGTTTGTGGAATGAAGTGTGCATGAGTGGATGAAGATAGAATATAGGGTTCATGATGGAGAGTGTATGAATGGATGGCGACAGAACACAGGGTGCATAGAGAACGGACCTGGATAGAGATGCCGTGGTGAAAACAAAAGATCATACGGATCCTGCAGTGGAGTTTTGATTGTAGTTGTCAAGCAATGGACGATCTACCAAGCAGTTTTATACTGGGAAGAAAAGGATGAAATGTGCAAATTAAAGAGAGGACATCTGGCAGCTATATGAACAATGGTAGCAAACATGAGGGATTTGACCAACAAAAAGTCCAGACAAGACTTTTAGACTTCTCATAAGCATCAAGATCCAAAGGGATGTTGCTCTAATTATAAAATTTTAGGCATTATCACTTGAAAACATATTTTGTAACTAAGATTTTCTGTAATTTTTTATCACAATTTAAGAGCTTATTACTGAACAGTATATTAACAGAAATAGAAAATGACAAGGTCAAAACATGCCTCTTTTGATAAACTAACCAGAAGCATATTCATGGCCCAACTTGTGAGTTTGACACCAGGATTTTGAATTTATATTTCAACAAAGCCAAATTACTGTGAATGCTACTATGTTGAAGGCATTAATGTTAGATGCTAAGGACATGGACATGGAAATGGGAATGGAATAAAAATCATGACATAAAAATGGAAAAAAACAGGGCTGCCAGTAGATGTGAATTAACCTATGAGTTCCACTCTTAGTCAACTTTCAGTTTCATGGCTTTTCTTACCATTTTAAAACACACTAGCATAGCTAGGAAAGAGAAACAATTTTAGAACACAAGCACCGTTAATTTTGCTGGCAAAGGACCACCATGTAGTGAGAAGAAAAGGAATCAGAAAGCCTTTTGTGCTGATCTGCTTGACCTGAATGCTTTATGCCTCACTGACTGATTGAATCAGTTCCTGGTGCTACTGGAGGTTAAAATCATGACTGAGAAAATTAGAATGAGTCATAAATTTACTGATAATTTTGGTAAATGTTGAAATCTGGTCCATGTGCAGCTTAGCCCATTATGCTTCAGTGGTTTTTAATGTACAATGTCCTTTTAAGATTTTTCCCCTAGATAGAAATTTTCTGCCTTACCTTCAGAGAAATTGTTTCGTCAATGAAAGATCAGATTAAATTGAACAAATGCAATGCTTATAAATCTGGATTAAGAGAACACAGCTGAAAGGATGCTGAAAACGCATCTTAAGCCTAACTGCAAAATTTCCATATACACCTTAAAATATGTACTGGGTATTAAATGTGCTCAGTAAGCTAAGTAATGTGTGAGATAATTAATAAACATTTAACAGCATTGATTTTTACAGCCAGCTTTATTAAACTTCTTATCAGTATTGAGCAGATGGTTCATAACTATGAAAAATTATATTTTAAACATGATTACTGTATGGGGGTTATATTTGAAAAATACTGTTCAGTGAAGCATTTATAAATGTAATTTAATGCCCAGAGAAAGACCCCAAAGTTAAGGTATTTTTTCCTGCATTAAATACATAAGTTCTTAACTGCAGTACAAAGAAAAATGAATAAACAAT
Source organism: Myrmecophaga tridactyla (assembly GCA_004026745.1). Classification (NCBI taxonomy): domain Eukaryota; kingdom Metazoa; phylum Chordata; class Mammalia; order Pilosa; family Myrmecophagidae; genus Myrmecophaga; species Myrmecophaga tridactyla. Next base: position 42,359 of record PVIY010001237.1, read on the forward strand.
CCCCTATATGAAATAGTAAGTAATATGTCAATTAGGAGTAAAAACTTTGATTGATTGTTGTTTTTATTTACTATACGACAATTTCATTCTCATTATTTTAATATCATCCTCAATATTCATTCAGAATTATGTTTGCAATTTTGAATTGCTACCATAGAACCTTGTATAATTAAGAAAACCATTCTGAATACGAGCCACAATTTCACAAGTCTTAAATTGCAGTGATACACACACATACACACAAATGCAATGCACACACACACAAATACACACACAAACATGAGTCAAACCTTAAATGAATCCAGAAACAGGACTGAGAAAATGTGAAGAGATAATACATTTATATTTTCCCCCATAAGTTTATCTGTTAATAATATTTATGTATTTCCATCATTGGTTTATTATGATCCACATATATTTAAGATAGATAACTACTACAAAGTACAGGTTATGCTGTTTTGAAAATACTTTAGAACCATAATTAGTTGTAAACAGGCCTCTCACATTTCCAAGTGCCTCCAAAATCCCAGTGATTCCATCTCCTGGCATTCACACCCTTGCATAGTACACACATGCACACACACACATACACGTTGCATCAGGGCTGGTCTATGACAGTATCGTATGACAGAAATGATTGCAAGTCACTTCTGAGGAGAGACTATGCAAAGACTGTGGCTTCTGCTCGGGTGCTGTCATTCTCTCTCTTTCTCAGTCACTCTGAGAGATACTGGCTTCCATGTTGAATCATCTCAGAAGAGACCCATGTAGCAAGGAACTGATGTCTTTGGCCAACCGGTAGAGAAGAACAGAGGCCTGCCAGCAACCATGCGAAGAGTCTGGAAGTGGATCTCTCTCTAGTCAATCCTTCAGGAAAAGACTGTAGCCGCAGCCAACCTCATGAGAGACCTTGAGGCAGAATCACTCGGCTAAGCCTCTACCAGATTTCTGACACATAGAAAGTGAGAGAAAATAAATATTTGCTATTCAAAGCTCTTAAATTTGGGAGTAAGTTGTTAAATAGTGATTGAAACAAATACACCAAATGACCTATCTAGCCACTAATATTTGAGAGTTACAGTGCCTAAAAGCCTGAGATATACCAAAAAAGAATGAGACAACAAGTGATCAGTTAGTGAATTTACAGACTAAATTTACTATACAACAGACTAGTTTTAAAAGTTAAGACATAGATGAATAAAATGATCTGATATGGGAAAAGTGTGTACAAATGTCTACAAAAAAATCCTAAAATAATGACACTAAGGAAATGACATTGAAACTGAAGGAAGAGAATCCTTTTTGTTGAGGAGCTATATAAAGCTTTATAGAAGATGCATTTATATGTAAATGCACCTGTAAATGATGACTCTGATTTGAACATCTAAAGGTATCCCTGGCAGTAGTCAGTTTTCACAGAGGCTTAAAAGTCAGAAGGGACACAGAGTGTGTAGGAAATAGCAGTTTTGTTGGTTTAAACACATAGTAGCACATGCAATGAATAGGAGAAGTCATACTGATCTATGGCACAAGGAATGAATTCATGTTCTAGACCTAGCATACATTTTATGATTTGAAGCATATCAAGTTCTCAGGCTTTGGTTTATACTTCTATAAGATGACTACAAACCACTTTTTATGGCTTTAAGCAGAATGTTCTTCATACTTTTGTGGTCTGATATCAGACTTTAGAATGGACTAGCAACAGAACAGTTTTTGTTTCACTCCCATGTCAACTAATTCTTGTCTAGATCTTGTGCATTGTGTGTTGATTCATTTTGATAGGAGATTTTGATGTGCTACTTGACAGAAAGGAAAAAGTTCAATCATGCTGACTGAATGATTTACACTACATGTCTACGTACAAAACAGTATGGGTGAGTACATGAGAAAAATATGCCTTTACAGGTTACTCATTTTATGCCTTTTACAGAGTACTGCATTTAAAAAAAGTTTTATTCTTATTTTTAATCCTGTTCACATAATGCTAGCCATTGTGATATATCCATACTTTCTCAAAAAACATCTGTATTTGTGAATGCCCTTGCAAATAATGTTTCACTTATGCTCTTTTACCAACAAATACATGCAAAATAAACAAACAAACAAAAAAAGCACGGCTAAGAATAAAAAACAAACTGCATTTGAGAAACAATTAGATAAAACTGACATAATTCATGACTTCAGCAAGTCTACATTCTAGTTCAGTCAAGGATATTCAGTCACAGTTAGCATTCCAACTCTGATAAATTGGTGGTAACTATCTGGATAGTTTGTTGAAGGGAAGCCTAAGGCTATATCTGGGTTAAGAGGGAAACATTTTGAAATGTTTGCTATGGGTACGAGAGAAGTAGCACTTGTATACAATATTTGTCATTCTTAATCTGATGAAAGAGGTAAACACATACACAGGTAAAGAAAAACATAAGGATGATGATGTAAGTCAAAACTGTGATATGTTCAATAACTATTACTATTATTGGAATTTTTAAAAAGATTAAGCATGTTAAGTTTTAATTATTGGAGGAGGCTTTAGAAGAAACAGAGCTCCAGTTTAGCCTTAAAGAATAAGTAGTACATTTCTAGATAACTCTTGAAAATGAGAAGATTTATATTTTCAATTTAAAATGTAATGTTACATCATTCAATATATTCTCATTTAACTTGATTTTACCATATTGTTTTTTTTGGGTTATCTCAGGATTCGATTAAAGTCATGGATCTATATATTTATAGGTTGTGCCAGTTTCAATCTGTGATGGACCCGACAAAAGTCATGTCCTTTAATCCTCATACAATATTGCTGTCTGGGAGCTTTCTTAATTGTTCCCTTGGAGATGTAAATCACCAGATTGTAGGTATTAATTTTGATTAGAGGGAGATGTAACTCCACCCATTGCAAGTGGGCTTTGACTGGAATCCTTTAAAAGAGGAAACATTTTGGAGAGTCCCTTTTTAGAGCCACGTGAGGGCCTTGAGAATCACAGAGCCCACGCAGCCAGAGACCTCTGGAGATGAAGAAGGAAAATGCCCACGGGAGAGCTTCATGAAACAAGAAGCATGGAGAGAAAACTAGCAGACATCATCAAGTTCACCATGTGTCTTTCCAGTTGAGAGAGAAAAGCAGAACTTTGTCAGCCTTTCTTGAGTAAAGGTAACATCTTGGTGCCTTAATTTGAACATTTTTATAGACTTGTTTTAATTGGGTCATTTTCTTGGCTTTAGAACTGTAAACTTGCAACTTAATAAATTCCCCCTTTTTAAAAGCCAACCCATTTCTCACAGCTAGCAAGCTAGGAAGTAAATGCTATATTTGGTTTCTGCTGTTCCAATCTTAGGAATATCACAGATCATACTGTGTAAATGTGACAAACTAAGCATATCAGTTATGAATGCATTATTCTCCAGGTAGTAGATAGCTGACTAAAAGTAACTTAGAGACGTTTTCTTTTTTTCACATGGGAAGAAAGACAGTTGCTGGCGCTTGTGCAGTTGCTCGGGAGTATTAAAAAGAGATATTATTAGCAACAATGAAAAACTGAGACCCCAAATACCCATCAATATAGGATATGATGATACATCTTAATATAGAATGCAATTCAGGCATTAAAAAAATATTGTATTGATCTCTCTACATATAGAAACTTAAATAAACAATATATCAGTATGTAATAGTAGATTATAATCTCATATTTCTAACTTTAAACAAGTAAATAAATGCTTGGATATGCATAAAAAAGAAGTACTGCAAAATGCTATGTGAAATTATTTCTGAATTATATGTTTATTGCTATGTTTCATTGTATGCATATATCTATATAGCTATAGCTTTAGTCTTATTTTTTAGATAGAATATGCACAAGTTTTGGAAAAATATCAAAGTACTATGAAAAATTGAAAAAAAAATCTAAGAACTTTCAATATGAAAAGAAGAATATCTACTAAATGCATATGATCAGTCAAGGACCCGAACTTCCAAATCCATAATGATGGAAATCATCAAAAGAACTAGTCCTTAAAATTTACTTCAGTTCTTTTACTGACAAGAACAATATCCAACACTCCATCTCAGGGAATAACACCATTACTTTTCTTCAGAAGCCAGTCTATCTCATGAAAAAATCCAATCTCTCTTCATTACTTGCACCTGAACAAGATGTCTATTTAGTCAACTTTCCAGCCCAAGAAAAACAAAAGTTCCATAGTGCACTCTAAATCTCAAAAACCACAAATAATTATATCAAATAGATGAGGTCCAAAACGTGGATTTTGTTAGGGAGTAGTAGGAACTATTTTGCCTCAAAGGTGCCTGTGCTCTTAGAATTGATGCAAACTTCCAAAAACTCTGTCATTGGAGATTTGTGAGATTCAATCTTCTTTGGGGCTAATGATCTGCTCAATCTTTTCGTATCATGATGCCAAACTTGACTACTACATTTTTATTATTATTCTCAATGACTAAATTGAAGTTTTGAAAATTAAGCCATTCTGTTTTCAATTTTTTAGGATAAGTAATGGTTAGTGATTACAGAAAGGCAAACTTTAGTACACATTTCTCACAAAGAAGCCGTAACAGGCTTCATATACTAAATGGCCATTGATCTTTAATGGTATGTTTGATGCTTACCTCACATAAGGTATACTTTTGCCCTCATTTTTTTTTATACAAATGTCTTTTTAAATATTTCAAGATTTTCAAATATGCATGATTCTTCTTGAAGGCCATTTTAAATATCACCTTATGGCAAAAAGGAAAAAAAGTTGTTCAAAATTTAATGTTTAAAATGTTTTTCACTGGCAATGCGTTCATAAAATTAGGAATTCCAGTTCCAGTTTCAATTATTTAAAGGAAATATTTCTTCACTAAAATCAACCTTCCCCATAGCATCTCTCTGAATGACAAGATACAAATTTGTTGTAACGGATATATTTAAAAATTAAAAGCTACTATTCTGTTTTCCTTAGATATGTATGCAAAAAAATAGTCACCTATCATTTATTTTTAACAAGATTAGAAAGGGAAACAGAAATAGATTGTTATTCATAGAATGCTTCCAAAATATTAACCATTTTGCATTATGTAGATTATATCATTTCATCTTCTCCATGATATATTGAATTATATTACCCTGCATGCTAAATATTTTATAGGTAAGGTAATAATCTTCAGAAAGATTAAATTAATTTTTTCAGGACATGTTGCTAGTAGGTAGTGAAGTTGAAATTCCAAATCTGGTTTCCCTCTAAGCCCTTCCTTCTTTATTTTGCTTTTTAACATTTTAATACGTCAAAAACATAATAAACATAATTTGGTGACATTCAAAAGACCTTTCCCATAGCATCATGTTGCTAATGATTGTAATAATTGTCATTAGTAAGAAATAAATTTATATTTAAATTATATTCAAAGAATGTTGGTTCAAGAACATTTTCTATTAAACATAATTATAAAATAAATTTAAATAAAATTTAGCATAAATACATTAATTTCTATTCAATTTATGAAACATCTACTAAGGTAGCAGACACTGTAAGATCATGTCTTGACATTTTCTAGGCTTTTCTAGAATCTCTTTCCATTTTTTCCTAGTGATACCTCATTTCCCTTACAAGCAATTCTCCATAGGCTATGGTCTTAGAAGGAGTCTATCTCCAGAACCTTTCTTCCTCCGCTTATTCTCTCAATCAAAACCAGGCAGACACAGGATCATTTCTCTTCTTGCCTATGAGAATAGCCTAAAAAGAACAATATGCCAAAGCTTGACAAAGCAGAGACTGACTCCCAGGACTTTGAATCGAGAGAGTGATCAAAGCAGAGGGGATGTTTAGAGGTCACGTTCATCATGGTGGAGGGGCTTGTTTACGTGTTGGGGGAAAGGGAAAGGAAGTGGTGAACACAAACGCCATAATGTTAGCCTTGACTGATTCCCACTTCCTAAACCATAAAGTCCCTTTGCTTCCTCCCAGTTTTTCCAAACCTGTTCTCTAAAGTGATTTTTCATTATGCAAGCACTTCCCACATTCTTCTTGTCTAATAAATGTTATTGGCTGAATACAACAATGTCATTTTTTTTTGCCTACAACCCCAAGCCTGACTGATCCTGTGGTCATTTCTCAAGGTAAAATGATACAATGCATGTGAAAATCTTAGAAAGCAAATAGTGCATGATTTAGCAATGGTAATAATTTTTTATTATACATATTACTATTTTGTGTGATATTTGGTATGTACAAGCTTAGTACCCCACTTCTCTGGTACCAAAACCTGTATCCATTTACTAAATCTGCCAGGATACAATATACCAGAAATGAATTGGCTTTTACAAAGGGTATTTATTAGGTTACAAATTTACAGTTCTAAGGTCATAAAAGTATCCAAATTAAGGCATCAACAAGATGATACCTGAACTCTGAAGAAAGGCTTCTGGCATCTCCAACACCTCTGTCAGCTGGAAAAGTTCATGATTGGCATTTGCTGTCTTTACTTCCAGTTCCTTGCTTTCAGCTTCTGATTCCAGTGGTTTTCTCTATCTAAGCATCTGTGGGTCCACTCTTAGCTTCCCCAGACCAAACTCTCTTAACTTAGCATCTCCTGGGCTGCCTTCTATCTCTAAGCATCTGTGCTTTCTCTAAAATGTCTCCTTCTTAAAGGAGTCCAGTAAACAGATTAAGACCCACCTTGAATGGGCAGGGTCACATCTCCATGGAAAAAACTCATCAAAAGTTCCTGCCTAACAACAGGTCTGCCCCCACAAGATTGGATTAAAGGAACATGGCTTTTCTAGGGTACATAACAGTTTCCAAACAGCATAATTAGTCATCAGTATATGGGAATTATATTTCTCAAATAACTCTCTAGTTACCCATGGAAAGATAGCAAAATGCATTTGTTTCACTCTTTAAAGTATAATTTCTATTAGTCTTTTGAGTGCATGTTATCTCAAAAACATTTAGAGAGAGAATGAGTTAATTCATTCAGTATATGAATACAAACAGCTTACACATTCATTTTTCACCTTGGGGGACTTCCATTCAAATCCTTGCTTCAATCTTGAGTGAAAATGAATTTAATGGTCTGTCTCATCAATGGCCCCATTATCACAAAGTTACCATGCAAGTCAGTATAATTTAGTACAATTGCTGTTCTGTCAGTCTTTGCTTTAAAATAAGCCAGGATCAAAAATAGCTAATTGTTTTATGATTCTGCCAAGCACAGTGACAGAACGGTATCCATAAGTCCTGCTGCCCATATTATTTTTAAAACTAATCAACGTCATAACAATGTTTTATTCATAGTTTTCATGTTCCAGAGCTATGACTCCCAACCTTGTCTACATATTAGATTCAAATTGCAAGCTTTTCGGAAATATTTATGCCCAGACTCAAACCCAGAAATTAGACTTAATTGGTCGTGGGTAGGATTCTGGTACTGGTATAAAAAACAGATAAATAAACAATCCCCAAGAAATTTGCTTTGGTAAGAAAGCTTATTCTCTTGCTCCTGAAGGTTGGTCTGTGGACCAACAGCTTTGTCATCACCTGGGAACTTGTTAGAAATGCAGACTCACAGGCCTCAGCAAAGAACTACTGAATGGAGGCTGCATTGTAACAAAGTCTCCATGGGAACTATTCATGTCTGCTTAGAATTAACATGGTTTCCACTTAGCTTATGAATTGTAACTCCTCTCAAGTTCCATTAATTAACCTTTGTTTGGTTACATTACCAGAAAAAGTAGAAAAAATGGGCTACACTAAACAGCCCATCTGTGGAGGTGGTATTCACACAGTGATGAATTATCTTACGTCTGAAAAAATAATATTTGGGTGCTGTGGGAAAAAAAAAACTGATACCATTTTTAATTAGAGTGATGAAACTATAATAAAGAGATTTTCTGACTTTCTATTACAGGGTAAGAAATGTTATCTCAGTCATGGCTTTGATTTATAATTGAACATTTATATTGCGAGCAAGTAAAACTTAAGAATGAATTTTTTTATAAAACTGAATCAACCTGCTTAGATTAAATTTCAAAAAGAATGTACATATAAATATCCATAGATAAATACATATATTTTATTTCATATGCATAAGAAGTTTGAGAGAAATTATTGTAAATTCACATAAGTACCAAATCTCTGATTATCTTCCTTGAGAATAGTCAGCATTAATTTTGGAGGATCATGAATGGATTTATAAAGTGTGAGAATTTGGGTGAAGGTTTTTCTTTCATTATTTTGATGCTTATCTATTGTTCTAGTTTGCTAGCTTCCGGAATGCAATGTATCAGAAACAGAATGGCTTTTAAAAAGGGAAATTTAGTAAGTTGCTAGTTTAGAGTTCTAAGGTCGAGAAAATGTCCCAATTAAAACAAGTATATAGAAATGTCCAATCAAAGGCATCCATCCAGGGAAAGATTCCTTGGTTCAGGATGGCTGATGAAGTTCAGGGTTTCTCTCTCAAGTGAGAAAACACTTGGCAGACACAGTCAGAGCTTCTCTCTCATCTGGAAAGGCGCATGGTGGACACGGTCAGGGTTCCTCTCTCATCTGGAAGGGCACATGGCAAACATGGCATCATCTGCTAGCTTCCTCTCCTGGCTTCCTGTTTCATGAAGCTCCCCAGGAGACATTTTCCTTCTTCATCTCCAAAAGATGCTGACTGGTGGACTCTGCTTATCGTGGCTATGTCGTTCTGCTCTGCTCTCTCTGAATCTCTCATTCTCCAAAATGTTTCCTCTTTTACAGGACTTCAGAAACTAATCAAGACCCATCCAAATGGGTGGAGACATGCCTCTACCTAACCCAGTTTAACAACCACTCTTGATTAAATCACATCTCCAGGGAGGTGATCTAATTACAGTACCAAGCATACAATACTGAATAGGAATTAGAAGAAACAGCTGCCTTTACAAAATGGGATTAGGATTAAAACATGGCTTTTCTAGGGTACATGCATCATTTCAAACCAGCACACCTATATAGCAAACAAAAGGGTCTTTTAAAAATATAAATCTGTTCGTGAAACTCCCCTCTACAAATTTCTCTAAATGCATCCCATTCTACTTTAAAAATGAAACAAACAACTAACCAAAAATACTTTTTATTCTGGGTCAAAAAGTCCAGGGTATCTCTACCATATCTTTCCCATTCACACATTCACACAAAGAGGTCCGCTTCCTTTCCTTGGTCACACAGCCTAGTGCTAAATTCATTTCCTGCACAGAGCCGATGAATGACTTCTTCCCTCTGCCACAAGACTCAGTTCTGGTTTTTTCCATGCTTGTTTCCTACCGTTTAAATCTCAGAGGCTTATTCCAAATGCTTGACACAAAATATCCACCCCATTTGAAAGAACCTTCTACAGACACTTTCATTGTTTATTAATGTACTCAGTTTTATTGTCTTTTTTATCAGTTAAGAATATAAGATTTCATAAAAGAAGGGACATTGTTCCTCTTGCTCATCACTGTTATAAGAAATAAAAATGGAATATTGGAAGGTTATAAGTCACAGGGAATGATGGAGAGGGCAATAGGGAGCAGTGGAATTGAAGGGATGGATTGAAAGTTTTATTTTTCAAATTGAGGAGAAATTCATTTATAAAATAAAATTCTCTTGTAAAATTCACTTATAAAATTAACCTAAAGTGAATAATTTAGTGGCATTTAGTACATTTATAATGTTATGCAACCACAACTTTTAGTTTCAAAACGTCATCAACCTAAAATAAAGCCCCATACCCATTAAGCTATTATGCCCTGTTACTCCTCTCTCCAATCCTTGATAACCACCAAGCTATTTTCAATTTGTTCAGCTTTATTTTGTATAGACCGGAGTGGTGATTTTCAAACTCTTCTTATATGTTGGGCTGAAATCAGATGGCCCAGTCATTTTTCATATGACAAAAGGACGTGTTGGAATTTCTGACTCCTTAATTTTTTACTTTTTAATCAGTGATATCTGGAGGTATAGGCAAATTTAGGATAACAAAGTTAATATATTTAAATACCCCTGATTTTAACAAATGATTTTAAAGCCAGCTATCTACAAAGCCAGCGTCAATCAATACCAACTATCATGTCTCCTGCCTATAACCTACAGCCTCAGTTAACATTTCTGATTTTCAGGAGGCATTACTGAAAATACTGAATCCAAAAGAATATGTTTTTTTAAAAAATATTAATCATTCTTCAAAAAAAATCCTTAATTTTTACTTACCAAATTATTAGATATGGGAATATTTTGACCTATCTGACTAAATTGAGTTTTCGGAAAGGAAAATTAAAATCAAAAGACCAAATTGTAACTGTTTTCATAAACATCTAACCAAATCTTTTCCTTGACCTTAGTTAAGTCAATACCAATGAAGAGTATATTTTTATATCTCTTTTTGCAACGACTATTACATGATCCTTCGGGGGCAAGTAATTATTACATAATGATAGTAATTGTATTTGAGTTTAAAGTGGATGAAAGCCATGTCAAAGAAATGGGCAAGTAAAAAAAAGATAGAAGTCAGTAGAAGAAAGTTTTGAGAACAGAGAATATGTGGGTGGATACCAACGTTATATACATTCTTCTTAGTGTGAAGAGTATTTAAAAGCATATACTGTGGTGTCGTGACAGAAAAAGTAGAGAATATTTCTTTGCTAATTAACACATCAAACATTCCAAACACATTTTGATAGAAGTATGATAGGGAATTCAGTGATCTATGTTTATTTTTGCACTTTGCCAATGGTTGGCATAATCTTTTTTTTAGCTACATTCAATGAAAGTTCTATATAATATTATTTCATTCCAACATCTTCTCAATGGTTTCTTCCATAATTGTCCTTTACCATTCATACTTGGTGAAATTTGGCTCTATGTTTGAGGATCTTTTTGCAGTCTTTGTCCAGTTTTAGCCTAAAAATAACCACCTTGCTGGGGTGAATACCCCGTGGGAAATTGTGCCTTTAGCCTTCTCCCACTGTACCTGTTCAATGTAGATAGAATAGTTCTTCTGTAAACCTGGACTACTTTACTAATTTGCTGACCTTTGTAGTGTCTTGTTCAACCTGAACTTCATCTTTTCAGACAGGTGTCCATCAACATTGCATTTCTCTCTCAGCACGTTGGAAAGAGGAAAAGATATACGCTTCCTGTGAATATGAAAAGTACATTGAAGTCTTTCTATGGTTCTTTCTCAATCAGTAGGCACAAAGGAACTGAACTTCATTTTGGCCACTGCTGCTTCAGTGGTAGCCACAAAAGGGAAAATCACAGTCTTTTAATGAAATATAAAGCAATGTCTTGCACCAACACAGGAAATGCCCACTTGCCATAGGACCCAACAAAGTAAAATCCTTCCCAATATCAAAAAGTTACCCTGGTATGGAATATGGTGTGAAAACAATGGTGTGCTGTTCTGTAATTTACACAGTTCTTCCACGTAAAACATCTTATTGCAACTCTATCAAGTAGGAATAATTAATTTGCCCAAGGTCATATGTGACAAAACTTTATTGATGACTTGAAAAAAAAATGTTCTTGTCATTCCATCACTAAGGGATTTTAGAAGTAAAGAAAAATACACCTTAAAATTAAGTACCCAAGAAGACCCATCTTACCCTCTTATGCCATAAAGAGCTGGTCACTCTAATCAGACCATTAGTCTCTCAGAGAGAAGAATAACTTTTTAATCTTTAATCAGGTTCTCATACCTCCATCCTAGCTCAGGATGGAAACATTTTAAATATTATGGTCTGGCAAAGAAAAGAGCCCACATTAGATGACATGTGAATCTTTTTTTTTTTTAGAAAAACTACCCTTGCAAATTTTGGAGATACCCAAAGGCTTTCCAATCAAGTTTTATCTATGAAAAATCCTAGCAAGAATCTGCTGGCCATAATAATAATAGCAAGATAACATTATTGATGACTAGGTAGGTTTGAGAGTGGGTGAATGAAAAATTTAAAATGTATACAAGGATGACTGTAACAACCTCAGAGAAAGGACTTCACCTGTTACCTGAGAAATTACCTTGATTCAGTGGTAATCTCCAAATACAGTACCAGAAGTAGTAATGTTAAACATTACTGTTAGAACAGAAAGGCTGACAGATGTAATTTAAGGACTCAAATCACAAGGCTATTATATCAATTTAAGAACCAAGGGTAAAGATGGGGTAAGCTAACACACTTAGCATAAACCAGAGGATGAAGGGATGACTTATCTAAGTCCTGGGTTCACCACGTTCATGTGTCCTGTCTCTAGCCCCTGCCAACCTTCTCCACTGATGATGAGGTTATAAGGACCGGGCTTGAGGTTGACCAAAGGGTCTCACAGACAGAGGGTACCCTGGTCACTTGCTCTATCAGAGGAATCCAGGGGCAAGAACCCAGAGGCAACAATGAATATAGTTGGCTGAATAGCCATACGTTTAATTTGTGGTTTTGGGTAGAGGACATGTGAGGTTAGAATAGATATCGCCAACGGATGGCCAAATTAAGGCCTTGTGATATTGAATGCCTGAAATGTCTCATATTTGTGTATATATTATAAACAAATACATTTGTATCACGGATATTGAATATCTTTTCTTTCTCTCATTTTTTTCAATGTTTAATATGCTCATGCTTTACTCATTAACTATGTACTGATACTTGGCACAATATCTGTGAATCTATAGAATAGGTTCTGCCAAAGTTTGATGGGCACTTAAGGCCAAAAAACAAAGCTGATCACTCCATATAGCAAAATAGTAATAGTTTTTTTAGGGAATTTATAAAGCAGGACTCTGGTCCTGGGTGGCTGTAGGATGTTCAGATGAGGCTCTGTGCCACGGGACAGATTGCAGGAGATTATAAGGGATAAGAACAAGGAAGACACAGAGCCAAGTCAGGATTTGCAAGTCCATAAACATATTTCTTTGAAGTTACTGATATATGGAAGTCATAGTACATATGGTTATCAGGCTTGGGAATATGCACATACGCTCTAAGATGCACCTACAAGGTGTTTTGTTTTGTTTTTGCCTTAGCCAGTAAGTAATAGTTTTTTTGGTTTTTGGCCTCACATTCATCTTATGAGTTCCAGCCATCCCATTTGCTTTCTTTTCTTCCAAAGCAAAACTGGATATTCTCAAGCAATACAAGAAATTCACATTCAAATAGCCCCAGACTTATCATAGCAGTTAAACTTAGTAATGCAGCATAGCCACATGCAGTTATCCTCCATTCGCTTCAAGTTTCCTTCCTAAAATAGCAATAAATTAATTTGTTCAAAAACAGAAGGTACTTTTTTTCCAAACCTACATAGTGATTATAGTGTCATTTGGGGAAATTATAAGGTAAAGTATGTTTAGAATATGAGAAGTAACTTTGTAAAAGGAAAGAAAGAGATCAGTAAGAGCAGGTTTTAAAGAACTGAGAATTTTAATATTGCAATAGCAATGTTTTGTTTTGCTACCATAGTTATTTTCCTCTTTAAAACAAAAAAAAAAAAGTGGTAAATGTTGAATTATACAATTTTCCACAACATTCTAGAGTTTGGTGATGAATTTGACTACCAAGACAACATATTAATATTGGTATTCTAGTACATGCATGTTCTATTTTATGTTACTGAATTATTCATAACTATCTTTATTGCATGTGGTGGTTTGGAACTATGTACCCAAGAAAAACATGCTCTTCAATTTAATCCCTTCTTGTGGGTGTGAACTCTAGTAAATAGGACCTCTTGAGAGTAAATCAGTGAAAGTGTGGGTCAGGTGAAGCAGGCTGTGTCTTAGTCCTGTTACTGAAGGATTTACAGGGAAGGTCACAGAGAAGGAGAAAGGCAGAGAGAGCAATCAGAACCTGCAAGTCTGTGTTACGCGCACCACCATGTGACAGAAGAGCCAAGGACTAGGATGACCAGCAGCCAGCCTCAGAATACTACAGTCTGCTGGGGGAAAGTATTATCTTGTTGATGCCTTGATTTGGATTTATCCTAGCCTTAAAACCATAAGCCAATAAATTCCGATAAGGTGTGTTAAATCCGTAGGCTTGTTAAAATATATTTTCAGTGTTCTGAAGTATTTAATGAACGAAATTTTCTATTTGCAATCAACAAATCATTAGACAATTTGAAAAATTGACACCAGTATGTATTAATTTATTTGCAATGCTGAATATATATAGTCCTTTAACTATATAGTACAAGTCTTTCTGTTTCTTGTTCACTCTCACTAGCAAGCCAACCCCCTTTTAAATTTGTGTTATCAAATTGTGTGCACTGCCAACTGCACCATTTTGCCTGCACTGGAAGTTTTTTAGGTCTAAAAATACACACTGGCAGAGAGCTCTTGTCTAAAGTTTTCTTTGGAAAAAGGAAAACAAATTTGGAGAAAAGGAGAGAAACTATCTCTGTTCCATCTTATCTAGAATGACATATGAATGCTATAGTGCAAACTTACTTGGGGATTTTATATATTTGTATGTGTGTGTATCTCTCAAGAAAACCATATACCAATTTATTTTTAATTCCTTAAAGGTTTTCACAAGATAAAATGGGATTTCTCCTATGCATATGGGCAGGAGCATCACCTCAGAGAACACTCATCACATCTAATTTTCATCATTTAATTCTCTCATCCCTCGCCTAACACTGAATGTTTTGTCCTTTCCTGGTTATTATTGGACAGAAAGTTGCTGCTGATAGAGCTATGCATAAACATTTACTGAAATAGTCTAATCTCTTATAAACCATCACCTTATAACCAAATTTTATTTTCTTATCTGAGTAGTATTCACATTTCCTTTCTTGGCTCTTTTCTCACTACTCTATCAAAAGTACTCTCTTTCACAAATACAGAGGGCAAATTCATTTCAACAAGAGGCTTTCAACCATAAACTTTAATTGTACTTTAAACAGCCTCAAAATGGAATTTCTTCTTTAATTAAGAAGATGCTATTTTGTACATCATAATTGAAATACATCAAAAAGTTCCTTGTTAAAGCCCAAGATATATTACAAAGACATTCTATAGTATGGCTGCAGGGTTGAGATAATTGGAAGAACGGTGGGGAGAATTCTGAAGAAAGTTATATCAGAATGCTAGAGATGCAGCAGCTTATTTAAATTAGCATTCAAAACAATGATCTAAATTAGCACAAAACAACTAAGAAACTATGTCAAACCACTTTATTTTATTTTGTTTTATATGCAGCTCAAAGTAAAATAAAATATCAACCATAGATCATCTGTCTTTTTGAGAGATATATGTACATGTGAGTGTGTATACATCTAGAGAGAAATTCAATATTTTAAATTTAATATCACTTTATGTATCTCCAAACTCAGCAATTTTTAATACACTTGGAAGAAAGAAACAATTATAGAAACAAATTGAATTTATAAGTGAAATTTGACATGAAACACTATTTTAAACAACCAGTATGCTTCAGAATGATATCGTTTTTATTAGAATTCCAAATTATCAGTTGCTCATTTTTGTAGATTTCCTAATTATTATTATTTTATTGGTTAAAATAGCTTCTCCAAAATCCTAATGTCAGTGTTTATTTAGTTATGTTACTTATGCCATTGTCCAGAACAAACAAGTCTAATATATTCTCTGTTCAACTTTCTCACACTCTGAAGCTACTATTTTAAATTTTCTTCTCTCTTCTCAAATGCTCCCCTTCCAACATCCTATTAACTCCATCCACTCTTAGCTAACTTACTCAAAGAAAACATATCCAACTTTCAAACATAACAGCTCACCTTCTAAAACCCACCTCCCACCCTCCATCCTTGCCTTCTCCTCCCCCTCTTTCCTTGTAATATGTGGGCTTCAGTTTCCACCATGCTTCTCAAAAATTTGACACTTTTAATGATCTCTTCTTATCTGTCTTCAGCTGTTATTTCTGTAAACAATTGTCATCTCTGTATTCATCCATTCCCTCACAAGAGCATCTGCATATTAGAATGTTAAACATGCTTAAGCTTCACCCATTTTCAATGGACACACACATACATACATACACCCATACATCAAAAGACCTCTTTCCACTCCATCTCATATTCCCATTCTATCCAGCTACTGTCTTACTTATTTTCTCATCTATTGCCATTTTTATTAAAAGCAATTGTCTTTATTCACTGTCTCTGTTTCCTTGCCTATGACGCTCTACAACTCATTCCACTTGAACTACTTCTTCTGCTTTTCTTTCTTTTATTTCCTTTCTTCCTTTCTTTCTCTTCTCTTCTCTTCTTTACTTTTCTTTTGTTTCCCTTCTTTCCCTCCATCCTTCCTCATGGACTTACTATGTGCTAAGTTTTAAGTTGTGTTTAGGGGTTGCTATCACGAGAAATATTAACAGTAAACCTTAACATATGGAGAGGCAAGACAGACATTGAACAAACTAAATAGTAAATGGAAAAAAAAATAAGCAACATGGAGAAATAGATAGTTGCTGGGATGCTTGGGGTAGGAAATTGAAATTTAAGCAGAATGGTAAGAGACGATCTGATTGCAAATGTGATGAAAGGGGTGAGGCAGCCAGCATGTGACTAACTGTGAAAAGGGCTCTCCAGGAGAGAGCATCAGCTTTAATGCTCAGAGTAAGACGTTGTTGAACATGCTCTCTTTCTGTTCTGTCATACAACCCTGGACTCGCTCTTAACTGTCTGGTCACTTCTTTTCTTCCTTTCACTTATGCTCCTCTATCCAGCCTTTAAATGCTAGAAAGCAATAAAAAGTGTGATTGACATTCTTCTTTTTTTGTAATCCTTGCCTCAATACAACATACAAAACTAGTGTCAATGATCATTAATATGAATATCTCTGGTCAAGACCTATTCTTTTATCTTATTACTTACAGATCAAACTACCAACTTGACATTGCCCTCAGGATATTTCAAGGATATCTTATATTCAGTGTGTCAAAAAATGTACCCCGATTTTCTGCAAGAAATATGGTCTACTAACTTCTGTTCTCTAACTTAGTAAATGACACTTATTATCTTTTATTAGATTTCACAAGCTGCAACTAGGTAGCACATTGCCTAGCACTTAGTATGCACTCATATATTTGTTGAATAAATAAATGGGTGAAAGAGAAAATGAATAAACACATTTAAAATATCCTTTACCAGAAAACAAGTTTTAGCAGTGGTTAACTATATATTTTGTTTTTTCCATTTACTAAATATTTTCCTTTAAGCAAATTAAATAACCTAACTGAATCTTACTTCTGTCATTGCAATTTGGGGAGAATAATAATATATACCTCTTAGGTTAAATGAAAATAACTTTATCCCTATAAAGGACATATAATAGTACACATAGAACCCATAGGAAGTGCTCAGATAACTTTTGTTATTTGTGATCTTGTCCAAATTGCTTTAACAATAACCCTAACTCCAAAATTCCAGCTGTATTTTAATTAACTCAGCAGTTCATTATTTATAAAAACATAATTCCTCAGAGATTAGGATAAAGTTTGTAAAGCACTTACTATACTAAAATTCCAGAATGCAAGTTTTTATTATAAAGCTAAAGTTTTAATTACTTCATATACATGAGAGGTGGAGAGGTCCCTCCTGTTATTGCAATTTATCCTTTCCAAAAGATTTCTTTTTTGGCCTAGGAGAAGAAATCAATTAATTAATGATTCTCCAGCAATGTAATCAGCCTTACAGATCCCTACTTGAGAAACAAAAGCAAGAGTGAGAGAGTATGGTTTCAGAAAAGACAATATTGTACACTTCACCAACAAAATTCTCCGTTGAATAGCAAAGGAAATAAAAAGACAAATGACAATTCTTTGTTCTACAGAACTAGAAGACATCTATAAATCCAAAAAGGAAAATACAAGAAAGGACTACCAAATTCAATGAAAGCAATGTCGTATGCAGGCAAAGATTAAAAGAGAAAACTGATTAGTGTTCTCCAAATGTAGGTGACATGCTCAGAAACAGATAACAAGCGTTTTTTGAAGAACAGGAAGAGGGTACATGGGACATTGGCAAGAACTTTCCTGGATCAAGCTCGTCACAAAGAATAAGCAAAGTTAAAGTCACAAAAATGAACAAGAAACTGCATACTCCACCTGGTTTCCAGGAGGTGGTCTCAGTAAAGAAGAAAAGAGAAAGACATTTAGTCTGTACTGTGAATAACTCTACAATTTATAATCTCTGATGGTTGAGAGAATTAAGGGCTATTCAGCACACTCAGAGAATTTTATGTTATAAAGAAACATATTGTAATTCAGGGAGATTTCCTGGTAACCTGGATTCCCCACAATAAAGCTCTCCTTCAAAGAGCTTGTCTAGTGAGAATTTAGCTCATTGCACAGTAAGTGGTAAGCAAACAGGAATTAGCATAGGATTTGTACAAAAGCACCATGAGAGAAAAAAAAAAAGGAATAAGGAAATAGGAAAAGAATAGTGATAGGTTAAAAACAGTCATTAGAAAATTTTTGCCACGGAACAGACAGAAATTGTAATTAAACTTATCATTGTAAGTTTAGAAACAACATGAAAATCAGCTCAAACAAAATAAAATCCAGGAGTTGATTTCAGGGATAATGTCATATTACAAAAGGAGATTACATACAAAGTGTCAGAATTTGGGACAGGGGAGAAAGGTAGATAAAAAGCATAGCTGGAAACTTGATTGTAGGTATTGTGGCCACAATGGCTTGACTCAAGCAAGATCCAATTTGAAAGAACAAAAGGTTAAGTAGTTTTAATGGAAATGACAAATATGAAATCAAATAAAGAAGATTACAGATACAGTTTCACTGAAGAGAAACTAAGCAAAAAACAACAGAGAGATGAATAGATAGAAGACATAGATAGATGGATAGACAGACAGATGATAGAGGAAGGAAGAGAGGGAGGGAGAAAAAAGAAAGAAGGAAGGATGGAAGGAAGGAGGGAGGGAGGGAGGGAGGATGGAAGGAAGGAAGGAAGGAAAGAAGGGTATTTCCACATTTATATCCAGAAAATTTTTCTGAAATAACAGCAACTTGAAACAACACGTGTAATGTGCAAACAATGTTGTAGTTAAAATTGGAAATTAATGATTAACATCAAGATTATTCAATGAAAAGCTTTGATGATGTCCGACTTCTAAACTGGATGTCTATGAAGCAATGTGTACAGATTCTTCAAGGAAAGAATGTGTATTCTAATAATTTTACACTTTGTTAAACTCTCATTCTAATATGAAGGAAACTAAAGCACCTTTCTTATAACACACTAGAATTCATAAAATAGTTCCCAGGATCTCTTCCTAAAGAAACATCTAGAATAAAAATGTCAGCCAAACAAGAGATAGATGAAGAAATTACAGAAAACGAACAGTTTGTAATAATTGGATTATGGTTAAAATGTTATGTATTTGTGATATAGCATTTCCATGTACAAATACCTAATGATATACATTTGGGTAGGAAAGGAGACTTCAAGACTTCTTAATTCACAGGACAATAGGTCGAGTTCTCAGAAGTGCTTTGCCTCAATAATGGGAAAAATTATACCTATAATGAATGCTAGACCTGTCCCTCCTAACAAATCTTAAAAGTAAGACCTAAAAGTATCAAACTGTGACCAATCAGCTTAACAGCATCTTGAAACAAAACTGCAGAATATTTATGGGAATACAAATGTAGATTTAAAAGAATCTCAATCCAAATCCTAGGAGGATTTATTTTTATTTTTTTAGAAATTGACGTACTGAGTCTACAATTCTTATGAAAATACAAATAATCTAGAATAGTTAAACAAACTTTGAGAAAGAACGAATGATATCTCCACCTGAGGACGAATTCCCCCTGATTTCAAGACCTATTATAAAGCCACAAAAATCAAAACAGCAAAGCATTCAAAGATAGGCAATTAGACCAATAGAATAGAATAAAGAGCCCAGAAAGCGATTCACACTTAAAAGACAAAGTATGGTCAACAAAGGTGCAAGGGCAATTCACTGGAAAACGGATAGTGTTTTCAACAAATTATGCTGAAACAATTAGATATTCATATAAAAAATTTAGATCCATACCTTGCATCATCATATTTAAAGATTAATTCAAAATAAATTTTAAAACAATGTAAAACTCTAAAACTTCTTGGGAGAAAACATTGAGACAGCCTTTCTCATTTTATTTTGATATTACATCAAAAATATCGGGAGAAGAAAAATTTGAAAAATTGGACATCACAACTTAGTAAAACTAAGAACTTCTGATCTTTGAAATACACTTTAGAAGAATCAAATGATAAGCAACAGACAAGGAGAAAATATTTGTAAATTTTATATTTGATGAGGCACTTGGATCCTGTATCTATGAAAAACTCTCAAAACTCAATAAATGAAGCAAACAGCCTAATAAAATTGGCATGATTTGACCAGATATTTTGCTAGAGAAGACAGATGGATGACAAACACAGGAAAGTATGTTCACCATCTTTATGTGCATTTTAGGGAAATGCACATTTACATTGCAATGAGATCCTCTACACACCTAGAAGAGTGGCTACAATTTACATCTGACCATGCTCACTGCTGGGAAAGTTGTGGAGGATCAAGAACTCTCACACACTACTGGTAAGAATAATAAATGCTACAACCAACTTGAAAAACAATTTTACAGTTTCTTGAAAAGTTAAATATATATTTGTCATATGATCCAGTCACCCCACTCTTATTCATTCACACAAAGATAAATAAAACTTATCAATACAGACATTTTTACATAAATGTTCATATCATATTTATTTGTAAGAACCACAAACTACATATCGTGGCACACAAAACACAATAAATACTACTCATCAATTAAATACTGAACTATTGATAATAGTTCTACAACATGGAAGAATCTCAAAATAATAATGCAAAGTCAAAGGACAGAGGTAAAAAAATAGTATATGCTATATGCTTCCATCCATATTAAAATTCTAGAAAATCTATCTGTAGCAACAGAAAGCAGACTACTGACTTCCTGAAAAGGAGGGGAATGTGAGAAATGTCAGAAGGCGAGATCACAAGGGGGCGAGGGAGAACTTTGGGGATGATAATTTCATTAACCTGATCATGGTTGTGCTTCATAGGTATACTGTAACAAAGACTTCTTTTTCATCTTGACTGAGCTGCCAGCCTTAATCTTCACACATCCCTACCTGCTCCCCACCATTGTAATTCACCAGAAGTCCCTTTCTTTCCTTTTTGATATTTTTAATTTCATATCTCTATGTTTATCTTGGTAAACTTGTGTGCCAGTTTGAAATTATTATGTACCCCAGAAAACCCACGCTCTAATTCTGATCCAATCTTGTGGAACCAGACCTGTTGCTTAGGGTGGGAAACTATGCTTGGGATACTTCACTGGAGGTGTGACACACTCAGTTGTGGGTGTGACCTTTTAATTAGATGGAGATGAGACTTCATCCATTCAAGGTATGCCTCGATTAGCTTACTAGGGTCCTTTAAACAGAGAAACATTTTGGAGATCTCGCAGATGCTGACACTTGGAGAACAGCAGAGACAGAGGTGACAGAGCCAACATGAGACCCAGACTTTTGAAAATGTAGAGCCCAGCAGCCCTCACATGTACCTTCCCATGAGATTCTAAGCAAGTCAGAACCTGGAGAGAGCCAAGGAAGCAAAGAGATGAAACCCAGGCCCTGAAGAAGCCAAGTGAGGAACCCCTACAGGAACCAGAGCAATAGAGCCAGGAGCAAGGGACCAGCCAATGACAGGAATAAGATAAAGATTCAGAAACCATTAATAAAGAACACCAGACTATGGATGCACCAGACAAAGACTTTTTAAAAGTGATCCTTATTATGCTCAAGGAGACAAAGGGAAACACTTAGAAAGAAATAAAGGATATCAGGAAAACAATGAAGGAACAATATGAGAATTTCAAAAAGAGATAGAAATTTGATAAAGGAACCAAACAGAAATACAGGAGTCGAACATCAAAATTACTGAAATTAAATATGCCCAAAGTGTTTCAACAGCAGATTGGATCTGGCAGAGGTGATGGTCATGTGACAGGGGAGCTGAGGGTCACCAGCAGCTAGTCTTCAGGGAGAAAGCACTGCCTAGTGATACCTTGATTTGGACATTTTCACAGCCTAAGAATCAAAGGACCATAAGCTTGTAAATTAATAAATCCTCATTTTATTAGCTTTAGCATACTAAAACAGACACCATCAAAAATGCCAAATGCATACAAATATTTAAGAAAAAATGTGAATAAATACCTTCAAGAAGCCCAAGAAAACCTGAAAAGGATAAATTTAATCATGTCTACACACACAGTAGTCAAGCTATCAAATGCCAAGAAAAAGGGAACCAGTTCTAAAAATGTGAGAGAAAAGCAACATGTTATGTACAGGGGGAACCACAATATCTCACCATGGAGGCAAGAAGGCAGGGAAGAAATATTTAAAGTGCTGAAAGAAAACAATTGCAGACCAAGAATTTTATTTTTATCCTTCAAAAGTAAGAGAAAGTTTAAGACAATCCCAAACAAAATCATTATGAATTTGTCACTATTAGACCTGCCTTAAAAACAATGCTAAAGGGATTCTTTAGTCTGAAAGAAAAGGACATTAGGTAGTGGATAGAAACAGTATAAACAAATAAGGACCTCCGGGAAAGGCAATCATATGGTTAATGAAAAATGCCAGTGCTATTTTATTATATTTATTAGTATGTAACTCCACTTTCTCGTTCTTGCAGGTTCTAAATGCAAATGCATAAAGAAGTTTGACAAATCTGTAGTTTTAGAAATACATGGTATAAAAATGTAATTTGTATAAAGTAAAATAAAAAGATGGGGAAAAGAGACATATACGAACATGAACTGAAGTTGGCATTAAAAAAAACATGATTGTAATAAATGAAAGATAATAAATGTAAGTCCCGTGATAACCACAAAAAATCTTAAATATATATATATACCCAGAAGAAAATGAGAATGGACTTAAAATTGTACATTACAAAAAAATCAAATAAATATGAAAGTAAGCATTAACAGAAGAATTAAAGGAGACAAAATTTAAGACACCCCAAAGACCAAGTAGCAAAATGACAGAGGAATATCCTATGTTTTTCAATTAGTTACCTTAAATGTAAATGAATTTAACTCTCCAGTTAAAGAGAGAAATCAGCATTATGGATAAAAAATGCATGACCTGATTATAGGTTGCTTACAAGAGACTCACCTTAAATTTAAAGACACATGTAGGTAGAAAATGTAAGGATAGGAAAAAACAAAACAAAACAAGTATGTAGTCACCAAAGAGATCTTGGGTAACTATATTAAAGTAATCTGAAAGACTTTAAGTAAAAAACTATTACAAAGGGCAAACAGGTCATTATATATGATAAAAGTGTCCATTCAAAAAGAATACAACAATTATAAATATATAGGTACCTAATGACAGAGTTCCAAAATATATGAAGTAAATATTGACAGATTTGAAGGGAGAAATGAACAGTACTACATTAAAATAAAATGCAATATACCAATTTCCATAATGGATATAAGGTCTAGATGGATGATTAATAAAGAAATGTAACATTTGAATGATATCACAAACCAACCAGACTGAACAAGTTTATAAAACACTTCACAAACAACAGCAGAGTATGTATTATTCTCTATTACTCATGAGTCATTCTCCAGAATAGACCATATGTTAGGCCATAAAGTAAGTCTCAATAAATTTAAATGTACTGAAATCATAAAATGTATATTGTATCTGACCACCAAGGAATAATGCTATAAATCAATAAGAGAAGGAGAACTGAAGTTCACAAATACATGGAAATAAACCACATACTCTTAAACAATGGGTCAAAGAAAAATCATAAGAAAAATTAGGAAATATCTTAACATGAATGAAAAGGTAAACCCAATTTAGCAAAACCTATGCAAGGCAGTGCTGCAAGAGAAATTTATAGTTCTAAACACTTATATTAAAAAAGAAGAAAGATCTTAAATCAGAGACCTATTCTCACAAGTGGAGTACTAGAAAAATAAGAGCAAACTGAACTTAAAACAACAGAAAGAAGGAAATAACAATGATTAGAATGGAAACGAAATGAAAGAGAGGATAAAAAATGATGAAAAGAATCAATAAAGCAAAAGTTGATTCTTGAAAAGATCAGTAAAATTGACAAATCTATCTGTAGCTAGAATAACGAAGAAAAACAGATACAGAGTATAAATAAAAAACAAATCACAAATGGAAGGGGGAGCATTACTACTACCCTACAGAAATAATAATGATTATGGGAGGATACTATAAAGAACTATCAGTCAACAAATGATGTAACCTAAATTAAATGGACAAATTCCTAGAGACACAAAATACAAATACTGACTTAAGAAGAAAAAAATATTTCAACAGAACAAATACAAGTATAAGAGATTGAATCATAAGAAAAAAATTCCCAACAAATAAAATCACAAGGCCAGATGGCTTCACTAGTGAATTTTACCAAACATTACAAGCAGAATGAACACCACTCATGCTCAAACCTACAAAAAATTGAAGAGGAGGGAATATTCCCTAACTCATTCTATGAAGCCAGCAACACCTATTACCAAAGCTCATTAAGGATGCCACATGAATAGAAAATTACAGGCCAATATCCCTTACGAATATAAATGAAAAATACTCAGCAAAGTACTAGAAAACCAAATCCAACAGAACTTTAAAGAATAATATAGCATGATCAAATGAGTTTTATCCTAGGTACGCAAAGGTAGTTCCACATAAGAAAATCAATTAATGTAAAACTCCACATATATAGCACATACAAAAATCAATTTATCTCAATTGATGCAGAAAAGGCACTTAACAAAATACAACATCCCTTTTTTTGATAAAATACTTAGAAAACTAAAAATAGAATAAAAGGAAGCTTCCTCAACATGATATAGAGCACACATGAAAAACCCACAGATAATATCATCCTCACTGATGAAAGACTGACAGATTTCCCTCTAAGTTCAGAAATGGGACAAGGATGCCCACTGTCACCGCGTATTCAACTTCATGCTATGAGTTGTAACCAGAACAATTAGGCAAGAGAAAGAGATAGAATTCTTCCCATTTGAAAAGGAATAAGTAATATTTTCCCTATTGGTGATGACATGCATTTATAAATAGAAAATCCTGAAAAATCGAAAACCAAAGTTAATAAGTTACCAAAGCTAATAAACTAATTCAGCAAAGTGGCTGAATAAGATCAATGTGCAGAATCATTAGTGTTTCTAATAGTGATGTAAAGGACTTATACATGGGAAACTACAAAACTTTGCAAAAAGAAAAACTAAGAAGACTTAAATAAATGGAAAGACATTCTGTGTTCATAGATTGAAAGACTAAATATTCTTAAGATGTCAGTTCCACCCACGGTGATTTACAAATTCAATGCAATCCCAAACAATTTTTCAACAGCCTTCATTGCAGAAACTGATAAGCCTATCATGAAATTTATATGGAAAGGGAAGCGGTCCTGAATAGTCAAGACTATCTTGAAAAATAATGGTTTCCAATTTTAAAACAAACTACAGATGTCGGCAATCAGAACAGCATGGTACTAGCACAAGGACAGACATATAGGTCAATAAAATTACGTTGAAAATTCATAAATAAACCCTCACATCCACAGCTAATTGATTTTTTTTTAATTTGCATATGGGCAGGAGGCACCAGGGATTGAACTCCAGACCTCCAGCACGGCAGGTCGGAGCTCTGCCTGCTGAGCCACGGCAGCCGCCCAACACAGCTAATTGATTTTTGACAAGGGTACCGAGTGCATTCAATGAGAAAACAATAGCTTCTTCAACAAAAGGTGCTGGAATACTGAATATCAATGTGCAAAAAAATGAAAGTGAACCCCTACCTCATACCACATGCAAAATCAAGTCAGAATGGATCAAAGACCTAAATATAAGAACTAGGACTATAAAATTCCTAGAAGAAATCACAAGGAAGCATCTTCAGTATCTTGTGTTAGGCATTGGTTTCTCAGACTTTACACCCAAAGCACAAGCAACAAAAGAAAAATATATATGGACATGTGGGAAGCACATTAAATTTAAAATTTGTGTGTCAAAGGACTTAATCATGCAAATATAAAGACAACCTCCTCAATAGGAGAAAATGTTTGGAAACCACATAATGCCACAGATTCATATTTATAACCAGAACATATAAAGAAATCCTTCAATTCCACCACAGAAAGACAAACAAGTGAATTAAAATTGAGCAAAAGACTTAGACATTTCTCCAAAGGATATATTTAAATGACCAATAAATACATAAAAGGAAGCTTGACATCATTAGCTATAAGGGAAATGCAAGTCAAAACAATAATGAAATAACTTTCCACATCCTCTAGAATGGCTACTATTTAAAAAAATGGAAAATTACAAGTATTGGAGAGTTTGTGGAAAATTAAGAACACTCATTCATGTTAGTGAGAATGTAAAATGTGCAGCTACAGTGGAAAATATTTTGGCAGTTCTCAGTTAAAGGTAGAATTATCCTATAACTCAGCAATCTTTTGCCTAGGTATACCTAATAGAATGAAAGTAGGATCTCGAACAGATATTTGCACACCAATGTCTATAGCAGCATTATTCATAATTGTCAAAAGGCGGAAGCAGTCTAAGTGTCCATCAACAGATGTACAGATCAACACAAATGTCATATTTACTTATAATGGGATCTTATCCAGCTGTAACGGAATGAAGTAATGATACATGCATCAATCATACATGGATCAACTTTAAAGACTTCATGCTGAATGAAATAAGCCAGACACAAAAGGGAAAGTCCTGAAAGTTATCACTGATAACAAATAATTAAAATAAGCAAATTCATGGAGTCAGAAGCTAGAATTCATGTTATCATAGGTCAGGTCAGCTAGAATTCATGTTATCCAGTATAATGGTTAGTAGTGATAGGAGCACAATATTGTGACTGTAATTAACACTACTGACTCATGTATTAGAATGTGGTTAAAAGTGGAAATTTTAGGTTGTATATATGTTACTAGAATAAATGTTTTCAAAATCATAGGACTGTACAATACAAACAGTTAACACTAATGTAAACTATGGACTATAGTTAGTATAATTATAATAATATTGTTTCATCAAATGAATCCCATGTCAAACTCTGAAATATGTTCTACAACTAATTGTGATACTGTGTTTTGAAATTTATTGCTTTATCATATCTATTGTTTTTCACAAAAAAAGAAGGAAAAAAGTTGATTGTGGTGGTAAAAAATATTTAAGCCCTCTAGCCTTCTATATTCTGGAGCAGCTAGAAGGAAAAACCTGAGAGGATGGTATGGTAGCCCATGACTACTTGTTGAAGAGTGCTTTGAAAACTATTGCTTTTTTATTTCTTTGCTTTGTATATCTGTTACACTGCACAATAAAAAAGTTTAGAAAGAAAAAGCATAGGACTGTATGCTTTTACATTAACACTAATGTAAACTATGCACTATAGTTAGTATAATTATAATAATATTGTTTCATCAAATGAAACAGTCACCACACTAATGCAAATTTTAGTAATAAAAACTATGTGTGAGGGAGTAGGGAAATCTGTATGTTCTGCACAATTTTTCTGTAAATCTACAACTCCTCTAATTAAAAAAAGTGAGAGACAAACAAATGACATGTACTAAACATCATTCTAAGTAATCAACCTGCAAAAAGCACACACATGAGTCAAGAAAAAGGAAATGCAGGGACACAGCACGCATAGATTCACAGGAACCCAGCCACCTACTCTGCTCCATGATGCACCAGGCAGAGAGATTCCTCTTGTGATCTCAAGGCTCCTTGACATATGGGGGTCAGGTGGCAAGAGTATTCATCCAAATAGTGTGCTCCTAGAGTACCAACAAGCCCCTCCTCCCAAATACTTTCTCTTTTCCTGTCACTGCCTGGAATTCTATCATTGCAGAATCTATCCAATGCAGTATATACCACAGCAAAAACTGGGATCAGCCAAATATACATATGTAAGATACACCATAAATAAATTATAGTACATATATGCAAAGAACTTCTACACAGAAGTAAATGAGAATGAAGTAGCTCTTCATGTGGAGTTTCCAAGACACAGTGTTCAGTGCAAAAAAAAAAATCAAGGTGCAGCATACAGGGTATGGGGGGGGCAGATTTCTACACTTACATGCTTGTGTATTACGAAAAACCTATCTCTAGAAGAACCCACAAGGAACAGATAATTCTGGTTGTTTCTACAGGCTCAGTGGGTGGCTGTGGTCAGTGGGAGGAGGGGATGTGTCACTGTATGCTCTTTTGTAACTTTTGAATTTTAAATCACATGAATGTATTATCTTTAAAATATATTTAAATTTTAAAAAGAAAGATCACTACAGTTTCTAGAGATATTGAGATCTAATGAGGAAAGTAAGAACTTTATGATAATATTCGATGACTTAGAAGAAATGGACAATTCCTTGAAAGATATAACAGGTGACATCTAACTCAAAAAGGGTCAGATATCCCAAATATCACTAAATCTACCCCCCAAAATTGCATTTTTGTTACAAATTTCCATAAAGAAAATTGCAGGCCCAGATGGCTTCTTTTGTGAACTCTACTAAATATTTGACAAAGAAAATAATACCAGTTCTATAAAAAATCTCCCAGAAATAGGCACATCACCTTTAAGAAAATAGAACTTACAGTGAAACTGACCTTTTTTTTTTCGGTTTACATACTTGAATTCTAATACATTATAGATTTGTGTAACTACCACCACAATCAGGACACAACAGAAATCTAATTCACCCAAAAGCTCCCTTGCTATGTCTTTGTATACATACTTTCCCCCACATTCTAACCTTTGACAATTTCTTTGTTCTTCTTCATTATAATGTGACCTTTGTCAAATGTCATATAGATGAAATCATAATCTACGTAATCTTTTGAGACTGGCTTCTTTAACTTCACGTAGTGCTTTTGAGATTCTTCTAAGTTGTTCATTTTTAT
Organism: Myrmecophaga tridactyla; assembly: GCA_004026745.1. Classification (NCBI taxonomy): domain Eukaryota; kingdom Metazoa; phylum Chordata; class Mammalia; order Pilosa; family Myrmecophagidae; genus Myrmecophaga; species Myrmecophaga tridactyla. The sequence continues at coordinate 71,404 of PVIY010001237.1, forward strand.
TGTGAGTAGTATTCTAATATACGGATTTGCTACAGTTCCTTTATCCATCATCAGTTTCCCTGTTGAAGGAAGACATTCTGGCTGCTTTCAGTTTGGAGTGGATTTTTTTTTTTTTTTCATTTGCAGGCACTGGGAATCGAACCCAGATGGTCTCCGACATCTGCCTGCTGAGCCACTGTAGCCGGCCCATTGGGGTGATTCTTGAGAGCTGATATACATTTGCCTACAGGTATTTCTGTGAACGTAAGTGTTAGGTTGGGGAAACCCGGAAGGGCACTGCAACTGGAGCTGCGGAGGCTGTGTTGCCCCTCCCAACATGGCTTCTGGACCCACCCCTTCCGGACACCTGACTTCCGGAACTGATGAATCGCCCCTTCCGGACATCACCTGACCCCCCTGGCCTAAAAACTGCCCACGCCATCACCCAGGCGCTGACTCACCTCCCTCCATCTTGGATTTCATGAGCTCAGCCCGGGAGCGCAGAAATAAACCTACCCCTTTAAATTTCCCAGTCTACCGTCCTTCTTTCTCACCCTTTCGCCTCCTAAACCTTTCAGTAACTTTTCAGTTCTCTTAGGTAGGATCTCTCAATCTCTGTTCTATTGACATTTAGCCTGGATAATTTTTCTTTTTAGCGGGGATTATGCCTGGCCTCTACCAGTGAGTGCTGCATGTCTGTAGCAGTACTTACCAACACCTTGCCCCAAGTTGTGACATCCAAAAATGTCTCCAAACATAGCAAAATGTAATCTGGGTTCTCACTCTCAGTGAAAAACAGCTGTTCCAAGGAACAACCCAGGAGTAGGATTGCTGGGTCATATGGTAAATATGTATGCAACTTTACGAGAAACTAACGAGCATTTCAGAGTGAAGCCACCATTTTACATTCCCACTAACAATGTGTATGTGATTCAGCTTCTCTGCCTTTTTACCAGCATCTGGTGTCACTAATTTATAGTTTTAGCAATTCTATTAAGTATTATTTAATGATATCTTGTGTTTTTAATTTGCATTTCCCTAAAGTCTAATGATAAGCATCTTATCAGGTGCTTATTTATCATCTGTATATCCTCTTTGGTAAGTTGTCTGTTCAAGTTTGTTGCCCATTTTTTCGTTTCATTTTTTTCTTACTTTTGAGTTTACATATCCTGAATACCAGTCCTCTGTCAGACACATAATTTTCAAGAATTTTCTTCCACTCTGTAAGTTGACTTTTCACTCTCTTACCAATGTCTTTGACAGAGCAAAATATGTTTTGCTTATGTATATATAGACAAAAAATATTGGGAAAAACCAAATTGAATAACAAATAGAATTTATAAGGCTATTTTGATAAAATCATTTAATTGCCTGTTGGCAGAAAAAATATTGGATTTTAAGAAAATGGCATTGAGATCAGAAAATTATAATATTAAATTATAAAATATCAAGATTAAAAACTTCACTTGCCTGTTTATATTAAAATACCTATTTTCAAAAATGGAATGTAATACAGCAAAATGTTAATGGTAGTTATTGATTCAGTAGGGATGATTTATTTTTTTAATACCTTTCTAAAATTTCTAAAATTGTATATTGTGGGTCTTACTTTAAAAATAAACTATAACTTTAAAAAAAACTTCTTATCAGAATTCTACAAATTTAACTTCTAGAGAACAATTAAAGTTCACTGAAGGAAGACAGAAATCAGACTTTTTTTTCAATATTAGTGCATAGAGAAATGCCTGGCACTTGGATAAAATGATAAATATTAATGTAATTCAATTGGCTTTCACATCATATGCAATCTCATTCGATTTTGTTTCCTGTGCAACAACATGGAAATATTACTATTATTTGTGTTTTAAAATGACCATCTTACTCATAGACTTTTATATGCTAGAGAGTAAGAAGTGGACTTAATATAGGTACTTCACTTTCCCTACAAAGAGCATATATGTAATTGTAGGTGCTTAATAAACTACCTAGAATATGATTTAAAATGCCATTGCTGAAGATGAGTTAAAATAATGAAATATTTTGAAAATTTCCACGGCACTAAAAAAAGTGATATTATTTTGTTTATTTGTTTTTTTATTAATTTTCGGTCATTTTAAAGTGCCCAAGAAACATTTTCTCTGATAAGATGGAGATCATCTGTTACTATGCAAAAAGACTATTTTATAATTTGTGGAACATAGAAAAAACAATTGGAATCAGTTACTCTTATGAATGTGTGACTGTACAGTCCACTGTTTGCCTCCTTTCACAGAAAATTCTCTCTCAGTCCTCCTTATATCAGCAACAGATGAAAAGAAAAGGCATGAAGGTTGGAGGGAATAATTGGTGAATATGCAACGTGCTTATTGCCCTCTATAACAGGGAAGCTACTTAACTCAAATTTGCCATAGTGCTAGTAAACTATGGTGCATTCATTATTCTCACAACAACAAAATCCCCTTGTAATCAGGTTAGAGTTGAGAGAATGTCAATAATTCTAAACGTGAGGCTTTTATAATGTGGTGGACTTGGCAAGGCTCACTATGTATTCCATCACTAGATGTTGTCATGCATATTAAAGTCATTTTTCTTTTTTTTTTCCAGGTATCTCTTCACTGTCTCCTAATTAATTTGCATTTAGAGCATCTGACTGATCACAGAAGACAAATTTCTAATTAATTCTGTCTGCTCATAGAGACAAGTATTTTCAATTTTTAAAAAAGGGAACATTATTGATGATTCACACTAGAATCATTGCTATCATTTTATCACTTCATGAATTTGCCCTTTTTAAGATCAGTGATGACTTCAGTGTCGCTAAATCCAACATAATTTCATCAGTAACAATTTTTTACTTTTCAGCTATGTTTTATATCACATTTTCCTTTTTGAACTTTCTTTCTCTTTGGTTTTAATAGACACTACCTTGCCTTGATTTCGTCTTACCTTGCTGTGTATTCCTTTCCCAGATTTTTTTTTCTAAGGATTTTGCTGATAGCCATCTTCCCTTTTAACTCTCATTGGTTGCTTTATTATTTCTTATGGCTCATTAACCACTAATACACGTCGATTCCCAAATCTACATTTTTAGGTAGAACTGAAAAGGGATACATGCCAACTAGTCATAAGAGAAGCTCAACCATTCAGAGTAGAAACTTACCATAAAAGGACAAGGCTGGTCCACTGAATACTGACAAACGGCTCTGTCCAAGGACTAGACCTATCTTTTGAGCTCTATTCTCATAATCCTAACATGTTCATCTCTAAATGAGTGATTCATAGAACATTCCAACTAAGTTTGTGTTTTCTTTTGCTCTGTAACAAATTATCTCAAAACTTAGAGGCTTGAAACAAATATTTATGTGTCCAAGAACAATTATGCAGATCTAAACCAGTGTCAACTAATCATTGGTGGACTCCCTCATATATCACTGGTTAGCTGGTGAGTCATCTGGGGCCTGACCAGTCTAAGCCTAAAATGAAATCAATCAAGTTAACTCCACTTGTCCCTCACGTCCTCCATAAGGCTAGCCCAGGCTTATTTTATGGTGACAGTGGGGATCCAAGAAGGAAACAGAAATGTACAAATATGTTTTCCAGTCTCTACTTTTTAGGTTTGTCTCTATCCCAAAATGAGTCATATGACCAAGTCCAGTGGCAACGTGAGAGAGCACTCCAAAGCCCATTAACTGGGGACACTAAGGCAATCTATTGACATTACTCAACATGTCCAAATTTCAACTTCTTGCCTGTTGTTTACCTTTACTTCCAATCTAGGAGTCCTATGTTATTCTCTAACTGACCCACTGTCACCTAGTTAGTTATGTCATCCTTGACTTTTCCATTTGTCCTGACTACCTATATTTTAAAAAATCACAAACTTCTGTTGATTCTAATTTATAACTATTTATTGAATTTGTCCAAGTTTTTCCATATACATTGCCACTATTGTAAGTGAACTCTCTACCATCTTTTACATCAATTACTGAAACAGTTTTCTAACAGGACCCCAGGCTTGACCCCTGAAATCTATCCTCCACCAAGAGGAAACACATATCATTTTAAAGTATGAATATCATAGGGGACATATCTGTTTAAATTAAGCAGTTTCCAATTACCCTTAACTTTAACTTTGACTTGTTAATTTGACTTATAAGAACTTTCATGGTCTAGTGCTTACGTTTCTAGTTTCATATCCAGCCACTCCTCCCCTCAAATTCTATGGATCCAGCTCTTATGAGATACATTTAGTTACCTGGATATAGCACACCCTTATTTGAACATGTTGCTCTTTCTGATTAGAATACACTCTCACGTGACTGATGAGGAAAAAGAATATTAGTTGTATTCTGCACATGCAGTCAAGACATGAACCTAGGATCTGAAATTTTCTGAACACAGCAAAAAATAAAATAACTCAATACATAGATATTTAAAGGTGTTCCACTACCAACTGCTGCATAACAACCCAATTCAAACTTAGTGGCATGAAACAACTATTACTTATTATGCTAATAGAATCCATGGGTCAGGAATTTGGAAGGGGTACTGCAGAAATTTTCAGTAATTGATGTAAAAGATGGTAGAGATTTATTTCTACTCTGGTGCTTTAGCTGGAAAGATTCAGGTACCTGGGGATCATTTGAATGGGAATCATCTAGAGGTTTCTTCATATGAGCTGGGATTTGGGCTGAGATGACATGAAGGCTGATTGAGCGGAGACGATAGATCCAAGTACCTCTCCATGGACTCTCAGTGTGGCTTGGGCTTCTCACACCACGGCAACTGGGTTCTGAGAGAGAAGATCCTAATTTTAAAAATTAAGACATTTAGTTCATTACAGTTCAGAAAATGAAAATTACATTACTTGCCATGCACCACTAAAAATAAAAATTAAAAACAGAAAAAAATTTCATTCAAAATTTTTTTTTTATCAGTGCTTACTAAAAGCCAAGGAATTTGTTTGCCAATTCATAAGACTGTCAAGAGTCTCAGTTACTATCATTTCTTTTAGAAAGCCATCCATTACCATCACCCCTAAGTCCAGGCATTCCATCTCTGTGTTCCCTTAGCATTTGTTCAGTGCCCAGCATTATTCAACCTGAGTGTTATGTGTCCATTCCTCTCTAGACCCTAATTTCTGCAGTAACTAAATTTGTCTCATTCATAATTCAATTCCCTTAGCTAGTAAATATGAAGGTAACTGTATTTTGTAGAAGAACCATGATTAAAACCCAGATTGTGGTGGTATTTCTACTTTATTGTTTTCTATAGCTAAATATCAATAAATATGTTGTTTCAACTTTTTAGTTTTTTAAATCATTTGTAAAATAATTATTTTACAAATAAGAAAGATGTCTTCCCCCATTTACAATAGACTAAAAGCTCAAACTTTAAAATATTCACATGTACCCACACACTCATGAAAAATTATACATAGTTGAGGAAATTCCTTCTTTATTTTCTGGGCTTACAGTTAATTACCAATTATTTGTAAGAATAACATTACTTAAATTTTAGAGTATTTACAGGAAATGTTAAGTCCTAAGTTGACCTCTCATCTGTATAATTAATAAAATATAATTTATTAATTATATTATTCAAGCTCTTATATTAATGAACCAGTTTATTCCCATGAAATCATTCAATGATATTTACTAAGGCTGTATTATATGCTCCATCATACTGAAGGATCCTAGAAAGAGGCTGTGACATAGAGACATCTTGCTGTCAATGAATTTAAAATACTACTGAGGTTTCCAATGCAAGCTAAAGATATAATTGAGGAAAGTATTTCTTAAATGATGCTAAATTGTATAGTATAAATTCTAATTGCTGTTAAGAGTTTTGAGGAAATGGCAGTCACAGAAGACTGGAGTAGTTCAGAGGTCTAGACTCAGCTGGAAAGAATTAAAATATGTGACAGAAAGATGCTATTTCACATCTGGAGAAGAAACAAGAAGGTTTGTATATAGGAAAAATACGGTGTGCTTATAATGAGAGGGCAGATATTATCAGAGCAGGCAGAATGCTATGCAATTTGAGGAAACATTAGGAACAGGCAAACTGGAGTCATATTTTGGATTGTACTGCAAACAATAACAGTTTCGACTTAAAAGAAAGCTGCATTGAGCATGGCCATGCAGAATAATATTATGTAAGAGAGATTTTTTTATATATTACTGTGCCATAGTCAATGGAATAGGCTGGAAAGAAAGGGAAGAAAAACTGGGTAGGGTAAGTGAGACTCAAGATAATTGTTCAATACCTGTTTGTTGAAATTTGAGTGAGTGAGGATAAGATGCTACAATTTAGTCATGAAACATAAGTTTTGAATTAAGAATGATAATGGAATAAAATGAGAGTGTGAACCCATTGCTGTTTTCATTTTCACATGAAGAACGTAGAAAGTATAGGCGTAACAATTTGCTATATATTGATAGCTTATACAAAACCAGCTAACTTAGGTGCCAGTACTTTATATTTTGGTTAAAATTTAACTTTATTTTTTTGTCCACTCTTGGCAGGAAAAGAAAAAGAAGTTCTTCAAATTTTTAATGTTTTTTTGTTTATTTGCAAATTTTGATTTGGATGAACCATAAATTCACTGGATGACAGATTTTTCATTTCTAGAATAAAAGAGATGATTATAAGACCTCTGAAATACCTCTGATCAACAAATTCTTTGATGATATTTTATCAAAACCAGATCAATTATGTCATGGCAACCAATCCACATACTCTCTTGCAGGTGACATATGAAAAATCCAGCCACATACATGAGCCTAGTCTAGGTTACTGGTTTCCACATTTGCTTTTTTAGAGCTCTTGAATTTCTTTTTGGGAGGACACAGGGCTAATGGAGAATGGACAGGATGAATAGGTAGAACCTGAGTTAGTTAGGTATTCCCACAAAAATGTTGCATAATAATTAGCCACAAATGGTTAGTGGCAAATATAGTGTTTATTGCTCATGTGTTTGGGATTAGACAGGATTGCTTAGAGGGTTCTATTGATCTGGGGTGGGCTTGCGCATGCATCTGTGTATAATACTGGCTACTAAAAGAGCTAGACTAGTTTTAGAAAGTCTCTACACCTAGTGTTCCTCCTTTACCTTTGTACCTGATGGGCTTTTCTAGGTCTATCCTACATATTGTGAATACAGAGTGCAGGAGAGGAAGACCCATTGTTCAAGCCCATTTCAAGATTCCACTATTACCTAATTGGCTGAGTCATCTACAAAGGTGCAAAGCAGTTTGCCCCACTCCAATGTGTGAGGACATTGCAAAGTTACATGGCAAATGTGTGGATACAGAGGAGTAATAACTGAGACAATCATTCTAAGACACATTTTCTTTATAGCAGTTCTTGTTTTATTTCATATGTTGGACAACATAGCAAAATAGCAATTTGAAAAATAAGCTATTTTCTTATATTAAAAGAAAAATATTTCAAGATATGTTGGCAATTGTTTCAAACTCCTTCACATCTTCCTATCCTAACCTCCATATGTTTGTGCACATTTCATTTTCCAGATAATAATTTTGACAACAAACTCTGTCTATCAGACTTAGAGCTGGCACTTTCCCCAACTCCTTCCTTGAATTTTGTAACACTGCACTTACACAGGTGTTTTGTTTGTTCTATTTTTGTTCTCACTCATCAATCTTCTTCAATCTTACAGTGTCTAGACTATGATAGTCTGTTGTAATCACAAATCCAGCAGAAATACTTCATTTGTTTCCACTACACAATCAATGTTGGGCTAAGCTCAACTATTCTTCAAGGAATTAGAATTCTGTGTTCCTTTAAGTCTTTTCTCATATTTCAGAACTGGTCCTCAGTTGTGCCGGAGCTTCAAACAGCTTGGCTCTGTCAGTTGCTTCCACTGTCTAGACAGCTTCGTCCTAGTCTACAGACTATACGGCACAACTCATGTTGAAACAGCAGCCACGAAGTGCCATGCTCCTTGGAAAACCAAAGGTGTATAGACATTTGTGGTGCCAGTCATCACCCCCACTTCCTTCTAATTTCTCTGCCTTTTCATTGATTATTCTGGTTCATTCAATAATAATCACCTGAGCTAGGGTAGGTAATTCTTCTACATTAAGTGTTCTGCTAGGATGATGTAGGAAGCAACAATAAAACAACAATTGTATAGGTTACGTACTACGTGCTATCTTACAATATTAATTGTCTTTCCTTGCAGTATCCTAAAAGACAATCATTATTTTTCCTCTTTGAAAAATGATGCACTGACAATGTGTAGGGGTGATGTAACTGGACCAAAATTGTGTTGTTGAGAAACAAGCACAATTTTATAACCAACTCCTCAAATATCATCTTTTTCTCATATGCACAAGGGCAAACATACAAATATAGCTAGAAATGTATTATCTTATATTAAATTTAAAAATTCTTATATGTTAGGGTGCCAGTTACGTTCCAGATGTAGATAGCAAGATATCAAAGAAGTATGGCCCTGCTACTCTTGGTTTACAGATATCCTTAAGTGCCTGATTAAGGATACTTGACCCAAGCCTGGGTGACCTTACAAATAGTCTTTTCATCATCAACAAACAAAGAAAATATTCACAAAGACCATTAAAATGTTATTACCACTGATATGACCAAGAAAAAGCTATGAGTAAAGCAAATATTAAAATCCAATATCCAAAACAGAATATTGATGATAAAGAGGACACCCAGGATTCTGTTTTCTAATCTCCAGTCTGTTAAACTGTATTTTACCTCCCTCCTTCAGCTTAAAAATATTGATTTTCTTACTAGCATTTTATAAGAGTCCCATGCATATCTGATCTTTTTTCCTTTAGCATTGAAATCCTAAATCTGGGAAGGTGATATAAAAGAGGCAAAAGACTATTGCTACAACAAGTTGTTAGGGATCCTCTGTTCCTCTCAAGGATAAATGTTAAAAATGAACTATATTTTTAGAATTATTTTGGCCTGATCATTATAATTGTTATCAACTTTTCTATTATTAGCATTCGATTTACTCAATCTAGTATGAATGTACATTATTTTATGGTGTTCCAAAAACAACAAAAATGAAAAGAAGATAAAAAATTGGGGGGAGAAGTCATACGAAAACAAGCATATTGCTTTTCATCATTGATTTTAGGCAGCTGCTGCCTGAGTAATTACAGTACAGCCATTCCTTGAGCTGAAGAGGAAAATTTCCACTTGTAAATCAGTTGTTGCAAATTTTTTCATTATTATCACTGTGATTTGCTATTTTGGAACCTCAGATTCACATATTGTGATCATTTACACTATGACTTCAAGCAAATGGTTGAGTTTTACTGGAGGTAAAGTTCAGAAGCAAAGAGTTCGAGGACTTGGTGACTTAAAGTAAGGAGAATGCCAGAAAACCCTTAAAGGGCACTTACATATACTTCAAAGAAACATGAAAGGGGAAAACAAAGCACAAATACATGAGAATAAAAAATAAATGTCTACATTCACATGCCAATTAAGTCTCACTTAAAATAACTATGCATTCTAATATTTGAAAACATGCCAAATAGTAGTGCTAATAAAGCCCTCATATGATTTGATATTGCTCTCTGAAATGAAAAATGCTGCATTTGAAAGACATAGCTGCAAAAACCTGATAAACAAATGGAAATCAACTCAAAAGGACCCAAGGAACACTTAAAGAAAATTAATCCATTCTCTTCCCTCACTTACATTCAATCTTTCTTGAATTCATTCATTAATTCAATAAAGATCATTTATTTGGGAGGGAACTGCAGTATAGTAGGTGTTCATTAATTAGTTATTAAACTAATAAAGAATGAAGGTGAATGTTTTATTGATATATATGAAAAGGAACATTTCCTAGATTTCATTGAAACCTTAAGACTGCTTCAATAAAAATTAATTTGCCCACAACCAGGACCATTCCAGCCAATCCTAAAGAACACCTAGGGCAATATACAAGATTCCACAAGAGTTCCATGCAATAGAGTAACTTTCCAGAAACTACCACCTCCAGACGGGTCCCTGGTCCAGAGAAGTCCTGAAACCTAACCTGGTCTCTCCAGAACATCAGATGGTTCCATCTCCCTACCCTATATTAGTGACAGACCCTTCCAATATGAAAAATTTAGAATTGTCATAGTCCAAACACCCCAAAGAGAGGGATGGAAAGATCAAAGGTAAGGGTGGAGATATAAAGAGAAGATAGGATTTAACAAATGAATAAGAATGCTGAATCATTTAATTGATATCTCATTTAATCTCCAGTATTTTAGAGCAACTAGAAGTAAAAACCTAAAATTGCAAAACTGTAATCCATGTCAAACCCATGTAGAAATATGTTCTACAACTAATTGTGGTGCTGTGCTTTGAAATTTATAGCTTCTTTGTATATATGTTATTTTTCACAAATAAAGAAGGAAAAAAGTCGATTATGATGATAAAAAAATATTTAAGCCCTCTAGCCTCCTATATTCTGGAGCAGCTAGGAGGAAAAATGTGAGAGGATAGTATGTTAGCCCATAACAAACTCTGGAATCTGTCCTGTAACTACTTGTTGAAGAGTGCTTTGAAAACTATTGATTTTTTATTTCTTTGCTTTGTATATACATTATACTATACATTTTTAAAAAGTTAAATAAATAAAGCCCTAAAAAAGATCTGTTAAGCAAATCTAATACATGAACATCAATATTATGAAAACAATAAATTAGTAGTAATTATTTACATTAGAAAATAATTTTTAATTGTGGAAAATGATTCACTATAGAAATAATTTAAATTGTGGACTGCTATTTAAATTTTAAATGAAAAGAATTTTTGTAAATGAAAAAAATCTTATTTTATTTGTGGGAGAGTTTCTCCCCCTTTTCCCTAAAAGACCTATTTGTAAATACTTAACCACTTGAGGTGGGTTACAAGATTTACCCCCTCATGACAGCCTATTTGAATAGCTGTTTCTAAAAGACTGTTAACAGAATAACTTTCCAAGAACAATAAATTTGGAATCTCACCGCTTTATAGAGCAATTCATGAATCAGCATACCATTCAGAAAGTAGAAGGAAGCTGTGGTTGTTAGGTTCAGGTGTCAACTTGGCCAGGTGAATGTGCCTAGTTCTGTTGCTATGGACTTGAACCAATGGTACGTGAACCTCATCTGTTGCTCATTACATCTGTAGTCGGCTAGGAGATGAGCCTGCTGTAATGAATGATGTTTGATTTAATTGGCTGGTGCTTAAATGAAAGAGCGCATCATAGCACAGCCCAAGAAGCTCAGCATATCTCCCCTCAGCACTAGCAGCTCAGCCCAGGCCATTGGAGATGCAGAAAGGAATCACCCCTGGGAAAGTTGTTGGAATCAAGAGGCCTGGAGAGAAGGCCAGCAGAGATCACCCTGTGCCTTCCCACATAAGAAAGAACCTCAGTCGAAAGTTAGCTGCCTTTTCTCTGAAGAACTATACATCAACTACATAAATCCCCTTTTATTGAAAGCCAATCTGTCTCTGGTGTGTTGCATTCTGGCAGCTAGCAAACTAAAACAGAAGCTCTGCTAAGGAAGTAGAAAGGAAACACTTCCATGTAATGGAAATGGCAAAAGCAGAAGCAACTGGAAAATGTTGATGGACTGATGTAAATCTATTTTACATAAGGGGGGGTCTTACAAAGTGGGGAGCAGATATTCATTGATTAGTATGGTACACTTGCCATTTTGTTAAAATACTGCAGAACTGGTTGGTCACTGGGAGTTTCTTATCTGCAACTTGTAGGGTATGTCTCAGTTTCTCAGAAAGCCCCTGCAGGTCACTTGATCACTTGTTTTTGTCTTCTAAAAAAGCTCTTCTCAGAAAGCGGGTTCCTCCCAGTGACACCCAATGCAGGTGGCTATTTTATTTTACTTAACAAGAGTTTGTCTTCTGAGGACTTTGCAGCATGAGAAATGCATGATGAAAGGCAGAGCTGTATTACTTAATGATTAGCAAAGCTTTGGGAGTTAATACAGAGGATGAAAGAGAATGAGGAGTGGGAGAGAAAATGATGAAAAGAGAACCAAATGCCTATAAAGGGGATTTTGATGCAATGAGTTGTGTAGTCTGTTGTTTATTCTAGATCTTCTTTGTGGGAGGCTGGAAATTCTGAGAAATACAATTAAGATCTGAGTCTAGTCTCAAAGCAGGGATAGATAAGAGCAGAATATTCCCTGGGGAACTAAATGAAAACTGGGTACATGAACCAAACAGACAGTTATACTCTGATCCATTCACAGAATGTTTATTAAACACCAACTACTCACAAAATAGAGAGGCTGTAGGAATATACAGGTGAAAAGAATCAATTTCCTGCTTTTGTAGGAATGACAGGTCTGGACATAAATAATTATTGAACTGACTCAGTTTGAGGATAGACATTCCTTTCATGCAAAGTTCAGAAAAAGCAAAGGAAAGCAATTCATGCTTTTTGAGATTAGGGAAGAGATCAGCAATGACTTAAAGTCTATCTCACCAAGAGAATTGTAGACACAAATTGAGGAAATGAAGGCAAAAATACATGTAGAGATTGCATGAGGAAGATACCAAGCAGTGAGAACGTCATACATTGGAGCTTGAGGGCACAAAAGACCAGGGTAGTGTTGGAGAAGGGAAAGTGATCATGTAAACTTGAAGCACAAGATGCAGATATCAGAATGTCAGAAGAGATCTAGTCAAGCAAGAATAGAGTCGTGAAGTCTTTGTAGAGTGTGCTGCAAAGTTTGGATTCCAATTCTTCTCAACAGACACACATGAGAAAAATAAAAATAAGTTCTAGGTCATGGACCACACCTATAACCACAAAATGGGGTGGCAGTCTCAACAGATGCCCTCCTGCCTATGAATTGGGAAGAATCCAATGTCTGATTCTTCCTGCATTCATGACTCAGTGGATCATATTTAAATTGAGAATCTTTTCTGGAATTGAAAGCCAGTTTGAGTTGTTTCTTATTCCTCACACATCAGCACGAACAGTACTTCACATATTTGTATCTACATGGCCATCCATAGCGCAATAGACCACACTAGTAATGGAGTAGACTCTGGGGGTCTCCGTGGAGGGCCTGTGCACTACTGAATGGCTAGTGATTCTGAGGTATCTAAACACTGCTTATTCATTATTTCTCCTCTGGAAAACCTGTTTGTTTTCACCTTCAAGGACCTAATTTAGGATAGTTATTTTTAGGTCCTTTTCACTGTCATCTTAATGATCAGGTACACTATTAAAAAAAAAAAAAAACTGATTGGGGTGAACTGTATAACAAGCTTCTCTGCCTGTCTGCAGAGCTGGAACAGAACAGACACTAGTGAAATGAAATGGAATTCATTAATCTCCTAAAGTGCATGTGGCCACTAGGGACTGAAATGGACTTCTGCACATAACATAGCTTTGCTCTCCTGTGTGTACTATTCCTGATCAAGCAAAGAAGACATAAGACATCTCAACCTTTATGCTGTAACTATATAAAAAAAATTTCCCTTTTCATCTATACAGGGATTTTTCTTTTTTTGCCGCTTCTTGTTTTCAAGTCTCATATTCCACTTAACATGGAAACAATTTTTGTACAAATAACTATAAATAGTTCTTTTTAAGAGACGTGATACTTGTTAAGTTTCTTAAAATAATTGATGGCCTCTTTGCTGATCTACTCAAGCTCAAAATAGCATTTTGCAGTAACTTATCAATACTTACGTTCTACAGGGAATACACTTTCTTGTGATTCAAGAGTCATAGATAGGCTTTAGAGAAAAAAATCAATAAATTCCAAAGGAAAATATTTATCAGATCACATTTTCTGGTCTTAAAAAGTTTAAGCAAAATCCACCAAACGGACACAAAGTGTCTAAACGTATTTTAGATTTAATTTACACAATCCCCTCCATTCTCTGGAAAAATTTTAATTTTTCTTTACATTCTTCTGGACATCTTTTTCCAGAATTGCTCTTAGATATCAATAAACAAGTCCCACATTGCTGTACTGAACAAATAATTTACTGTCAACACAATCTGAGATATATGGATTTTTAGATCTCTCATAAATTTAAAAAAGTCATTTAAGTAAATACTGACTTACAAAGACAAACTTTTAATGCAATAAAAGATTATTTTAATATATTCACAAATACTTAAATGATCACCAAACATCAAACATGGCCAAAATATTTTATATTTTGCACTATAGAATTGAGAGAAAATGAATAATATTCTAAGCATCAAGCCCCATAGTTTAAATTATTCTAATAATTCAAAGGAAGACATGAGGAAGCATATAATCAACATAAAAGCACATGTACTTTGATCAAACTTCTCTCTGATGTCCTCACATTAGATTCCCTTGGTATTATTTATAAAAATAATCCAATTTTGAACAAAATCCTCAAAATGTGACTAGTATACTTATTGAGAAGACAAAACCCATGTTTTTTTGGTAACATTCTCTTCTCTTAGCTACTCGTTTTTCACCTACTTCTGGAGGCTTCTTCAGTGTCTTTTTCTAGGTCTTCTTCTTTGGCTTTTTTTTTTTTGCATGGGCATGCACTGAGATCGAACCCGGCTCCCCAGCATGGCAGGCGAGAACTCTGCCTGCTGAGCCACCGTGGCACACCGTCTTCTTTGGTTTTAAATGGTGATATACCTCAAACAGATATGCTAGGCCCTTATGCTGTCTCACCCAGTATTCTTTCCTAGACAATCTCCCCTAATTTATGTTTCAATTTCTCTCTAAAATTATATGATATCCTATTGCAATCTTCAGCTAGATCTCTTCTCTGTGGAAGAACTATATATCACCACCTGCTCAACATCCTCACAATGATATCACAGAAGCCCCTTAGATCTATGGACCAAGAATTGCATTCATCATCTATTCTGCAAATAGGTGGTTCTCTAAAGTTCTTTATTTCTCAGCTCACCATAATTCCACTCAGTTTCACAATAAATCCTGTGGCCTACTTTTAATATTGCCCTTTTACTCAACCTTGTTGAAAAATTTACCAACAAGCTCCCACCTCCTGAATTTATTTTGAATCTATCCAATTTACTTAATTTCTTCCAACAGCACATTAAACAAAATCACTATTTTGCTTCACCTGTGTTCTGCCATAGCCTTCTCGTTGGTCTATCTATATTAGTTTTCTTCCTCTTCCATGTCACAGATCAGATTAATGTCTTCACATTATTTAATTCTCTCCTTTTAAGACAAATACCAAAATTCTTAACTTGGTCTATATGGTTTATAGTCCACCTCCTGCTACACTCTATTATTTGGTCTTTCATGGCATACCTACACTCTCTGTTTTAGATATTTGGGCCTTTAGTCAGTGCTTTGAACAACCCACATCCTCTTTCATTGCGTGACTTTGGCCTAAGTATTTGTCACCACCCTTCCACCATCTTTGCATACCTGACTATACATTTTGTATATATAAGCTCAATTACAATTCCATCAAAAAGACTCCTCAGATTATGGGGCTTAGATTTTGTCTGCAGTCTTTTTATTCCCATAATAACATATTTTTCTCCACATAATTCTTTTTAATTAAAAATTTTGTGTATAATTAGATTACTAATTGTCTTCTTCACAGGACTGCATAAGGCTCCGCTGTTACTGACCAGGCATATTTTGCCCACCATTTTACCTCACCTCCTACCACAGGATGTAGAATGCTCTGTGAATAGCCGAGGAATGAATGTGAATGAATGGCAAAGTCATTGTGAGAAAAAAAACAATTTTTAATAAAAAATGTTAAAATGTGTTTTTAGTATATAATTACTAAAGAGCATGGCATTGGCATATGAATGAACAAATTGGTCAATGGAACAGAATGGATGTAAATACAGTAATTTAATACTTGAATAAAGAAGGATAACAAATTAAAGGGAAGATTTGTTCAATACTTTTGAAACTGCTACACGATTTCAAAAATTACAAAATCTATATAGACGCTCATCTCATAAATAAATTATACGTGATGACACAGAAAGCGAAAAATTTTTAAATCCAATTATTGGAACATTTAAAAGAAAATAGAATTAAGCATTTCTTTATCATTCTAGAAAAAGAATGATTTCTAAGATTCACAGTCATAGTAGCACAGCATGGAGATTTAGAATAAGGGAGACCTGGGTTCAATTCCCAATGTTGTCATTTGGGCAATTCACTTAATCCAATCAGAGCCTTAGTGTCCTAATCTTTAAATAAGGAATTTTGATAACTAATTCATATAGATGAATTAGTTCTAATCAGTTTAATTTGTTTTAATTTAGGATTAAATTGTATCATGTATATAAATATTCAAATATAGTGCCTAGTGTATATAATCATAAACATTAATTTTTCCACGTTGTTATTATTGTGGTTGTATTGCATCACAAAATAATATATAGAAAATTAAACTGCATAAATTTGTAAAATATGGGTCATTTTTTAAATAAACAGAAAACTGGGAAACTGCAGCACATATATCCACATTTTATATATTAAAATAATTAAGAGCACGTAATTCCAAATGAACAGAAAAACAGACTCTATCAATAGATGAATTGACAAAAACATGATCTGAATAGTCATAAAAGGGCGCAGACTTATTAAAATATTGAAACATATTCAATTTAATAAATTAAAAAGTTAAAACAAACAGATAACACTTTTTATGTATGAAATTAAGTGTTATAAAAATTAGAAAGTTCAATTTTTGATGGGCATATGATGAAAGGGACACTCTAGGATACTATTTGGAAAGCTATTTGTAGCATCAAATTTCTTGCAATGTACATACCCTTTCCTTCAACAATTCAATTCCGTAAATCCTGTATGCTAAAATAGACTATGGCTCAATTTGTTTTTCAAGGTGGCATTTAAAATAACAAATTTGGAAATAAATTAGATGCTCAACAATAGGTAAATGACGTTAAATTATTACATATCTATATAATAAACAGATATTGTAGAGTAATTTAAAATGTTGTTTTTATCTTTTAAGTAATAATTTTGAAAGCTCCTATCTTTAATCTAAATGCAAAAAGCAGGCTGGAAAAATGTTTAAATTATATCATTGCAACTATTTAAGCCATCTTCACTAAAACCACTGCCCACAAGAATATCTTTATCACAAACATTTTTTAAGGACACCAAAATTGCTTGTGATTAGAAAACAAGGATTAGAAAATAAGACCGTATTTTATTTTTATTTCTACAAATTCCAGAAAGAATAAGAGGCATTGCTCTGCTTCGTATAGAAATCACTATATTCTGCATCATCTTGGACTTGAATTTGTAGTTAAGTCTTTCCTCGATTCCATTCAGGTGGTTTTATTTACCTACTAAAATATCAGAAGATATTGCTGTAGTTTGTATTGCCAAAAAATTGGCTTCACATGAGAACTTAAGATTATTTTAAATTTAGTAATAAAAGATGTAGGAACATATTCATAATTTATCAATAATAATAATAATAATGGCTACAGTATGTTGAAACTATTGCGTTGAATTCTTTAAATACATTAATTGAATCAGCACATTAAGAGATAGGTGCTTCTCTTAGATTTCCAGGTGCTATGGCAAATACCATACACTGGCTGGCTTAAAAAACAGTGATTTGTGGTCTCAAGATCTTGGAGGCTGGAAGGCTTGCTTCATCCAGCTAGCGTTCTGGCTAGCTGACAATCCTTAGGTTCTTAGACTTTCTGTCATGGGTTGTGTCCTCTCCTTTCTCTTCTGGGTTGCTCTTGACTTTCAGCTTGCAGATCCTCTCAGTGACTTTCTGTTTTATAAGTCTTCTAGTAATAGAATCAAGACCCATCCTGATTCAACCTTAACTAAAAATGACATCTTCAAAAGATCCTATTTACAAATGGGTTCACATCCACAGGACCAGAGACAAGACCTGAACACGATTTTGTGGGGGACATGATTCAATTTCCAACGATAGTATTATAGTCCCCACCAATGAAGATACTGAGCCATAGAAAAATTATTTGATTTATAAATTAAAATTATGAAAATTTAAACCAATTAATCATTAATTTAAATTAAATATTTAACTTTAAATTAATTAATAATTAAAATTATTAATTTATAAAGAGTCACAAAATTGGGCCCTGAAATAAATACTGCCAATATAATTTGATGCATTCAGCTTCCAGAGTTTGTATGTTATAAACTTTTTAACTTTATACCTTCATGAATGATGTTATGACAGTTACCAGTATCCCCTTTAAAGAGATGACTATTCTTGGACTTATTCTGGAAGTGAGTGCTGAAACTGGAACTGCCTACAGATTTCCTGACCCTGTTCCTGTACTTTTTTCACTAAGCTCTGAAGAGTATCTAAAAATCTCTTGCAGACTGAGATGAACCCTGCCACGTTGCACAGCTGGTACTTGAAAATGTCACTGTTGATTATAGATATTTTCAGTCATTTAATTGTTGCTCTGTAAGCTAGATTTCATTTCCCTTTCCTGACTGACACATATTGTCCCATCATGTTCCACTGTACAATTTTTTTAGAGCATTTAATTTTTTTAAATGTGACTTGTGATTTTTAGTAGCACATCATCTGCAGAATGAAAGTAATGAGAATAAAGGTAGAGTCTTTCAATGAAAACTCTTGCTTTAATTAACCTACCCTAAATTGAATTAATTTTGTAAAATTTGTGCTATAGGATAAAGAATAAACTCCAATTTGATGTTTAAGTAGGAGTAAAAGCATTGCTGCTATATAGATGCCGACTCCAGCTCAAGCAACTGTCCAAATGGTCAGAAGGGGCAGTGGGGAGACTGAGAAAAAAACACAACACAGAGTTAAGAGAAAGCGGGGGGATAGGTGATTCATTGCCTGACTGAACGCAATGACCATGAGAAGCCAGCGCAAGTTTTTTTTATGCTGCTTAACAATGGATTCTAGATAAGGTTGTGCAATACATGAGCATGTGCTTGACGTAATGAATAGGGATAGAGAACTTTCTTGAGAACAAAGTGAACGTTAATTAGCCTGCTTGAAACTGCAGAAGCAGAACTTTCCCACAAAAAAATGCCGAATTAGGTAAGGTGCAGCCCAGGCCGGACCTCATTCCATAGGAGACCACGGGTCCAAGGTTCTAAGGACATGGTTTTGCCAGCAGTCACAGGCCTGCTTCATAAAAACCCTGACCTGGGCCCCAGCATTTAGATGCATATAGGAGGTGTAAAGATGTCCCCAAAGCAAACCTTACAAGGACATATTCTTTTTTCCCAACATTTGGGCATGTGCTCTACGTCAAAGCCATAGCTGAGATTTACACTAGTGGGGATTTATGATGGTTTGGGTAAGAAGTGGGCCTAGTTGGGTATTTTATATCAACATTATAAAACAGGAAAACAATTAGTAATTTCGATTTCACAATCCTAAAATTCAACGTGCATCATGCTATGAAAGAAGATACTTTATAAATATCAAAAAAGTTGAAATAAACAAGATAAAATTTTTATCCACTTGATCTTAATTTCATCTTTTCATACAGTGTATTTTCAAATGAATTGTTTGGTAGAAAATAACTAACAATAATCAGAAAATTTTCAGAAGATATTTATAACTACCAGAAATGCCACCCAGCTAATCATTTTCATTTTTGTAAATAGACTTTAAATTATTTTTTAAGATTACAGAGCAATAAATGCTCATTGTAACCAAGTCAAACAATTATAAACATAAAATATGAGACCGTTTAAATCTTGATACTGTAATAAAACTACTCTGTATGTTTTCATATGTATGTATGTTTATTTCCATAAACTACATAAATATAAAAGGATTTGTTTTATAATGAATGGCAGACTTTGAGCTAAGATTTACATATATTATCTCATGTTATCTCCACAACTGCCATAAAAGCCCTGTGAACTAGAAATATTGCTTTAGACACTTTACAGATATGTACATAAAATTTTTGATTTTATAAGGGGATAAGAAGCTATTAAAACTGTGGACTGCTGAACTAGGTAGCCTGAGTTCAAATCTTTGATCTGCTAATTACTGATTGCATGACCTTGGACAAATTACTTAATTTTTATGTATTTCATTTCCTTCATCTGTAAAATGGAAATAATTATAGCATCTACTTCACAAGCATAATGTGAGAAGTAAAGACTTCAACAAATTAAAAAATGTGTAGAAGGTTGCCTAGAACATAACAAGGACTCTATAAATATTATTAAATATTATGTTATCTATTTGGTCCTGCAATGTTACGTCTTTCCATGTGAACATGCATGAAGCTATCCATTTTTTTCAAAGAGCTGCCGCACACTATTCTGTTTTTATTTTCCAATCCCCTTTTGTTGGACTTGTCAGGTGGTTTTCTTTTTTCTTCTACTACAAACAGTGCTGCAGTAAATATAATATAATTGTGTATGCGTATAAACACACACATACATACATCTTAGTTGAATAAATGTCTATATTATATAAATTTTTAAAGTGTAATTTTTGAATCAGCATACACAAATATTTAAGTTTATAGATAATGATGACACCAAGGTACGTTCCTCCAAACAGTTAATGTTAATTTAGTCATGTCCTAACCATTTCTAGATTCATTCATCAGTCATTCATTCATCCATCCTTCCAGTCAACAAAATTTATTGACCAGTTATTATGTTCTACACAATTTGCTAGAAACTGTTGACAGCAAATTGTCCTGTGCATGGAAAACACATTTTCCCGGGGAAGTTAGACATTAAATGTCTAACTGAACATTAGAATGATGTCCGGCAGGAAAGTTATCAGTAATCCATAACAGATGAAAAGAATAAGACATGCTATGCAGCAGGATGGGCAGAACAGACAAGAGAAAATATATATGTATACATATATCACATTTATTTTTTGCGTAAGAAGATTTTGATAATAGAAAGCTCATCTAAACAAAGGCTAAGGAATCTATAGATAAAGGTCATCATCTCCCTTAGTTCATATTCACAAATCACTTGAAACACTTCAGTTAACTTTATTATGCTGATATACTGAGCAGATAAAAATGGAATAATGCTTATCATGCATGGTGAAATAACAGGAAATTCTTTGCTGCATTTTTTTTATATATGGTTTGAGACCCTTGATTTTCAACTGATAATTCCATCCTCATGATAGCCGTGAGCAAACAGTAAATGACAGCCCTTGTTTCAGCTGCTAGATTTCTTTGTGGAATAGGGGGTAAAAGGGGAAAATAGATGTTTCTGATTTTTCTGAATAAGGTATCTGAATACGTGTTTCAGTTTATTTCTGCTAAGTATCTTTTCACAATCAGTGCTACATCAAATCAAATATGTGCAAAGGCCTTTGTTTTAAATCACACTAAAAGCAAGCTAGACCACACGACTGTTTTTATTTAACCCAGTTAGTTAGATACTTCTATTCCCTCTGATTCCTGAATAACCCAGGGCAATTCAGTGTGGAAATAAGCCTCATTAATTCCCACTTCTGCAGTTTAGTATAAATACAGCGGGGGAGCAACTTTTTTCCTTTATTATTATCTAAAGCATATGCTACAGATACTCCAATCTATTTCACCATTTAGATGATCTATCATTGCCAAAATAAATCAGTCAGCGAAACATTCATCAATTGTATTCAATATCACCACCTTCTTGCAGTATAGAACCCAATCAAATGGATCCTTATTTTCCCTAGTTGGATAGGAGAACACCTTTAGAAAATTAGGATTATTGCGATTCAGGCCTTGTGTTAGTCTTATCCCATGCTACAGTGAAACTAAAAGTGGTTTAAGTTCCCCTGATCTACTTCTGCCAGGGAAATGTTCAACAATATTACAAAACAAAGTTTGATATATTTGTCATTTTATCTCCTGCATTTTATATATCAGTGCTGTCCGACAGAAATATGTGAGCCACATATGTAATTTTACATTTCCTAGTAATACATTTTAGAAAAAAATAAAAGGAAAGAGATGAAATTAATTTTAATAATACATTTTATTTAACCCAACATATCTAAAATATTATCATTTAAATATATAATCAACAGAAAAAAATGAGATATTTTACGTTCTTTTTTTCATACCAACTCCTTGAAATCTGGTATTTATTTTACAATTACAGCTTATCTCAAGACATACTAGCCACATTTCAAGTATTCAGTAGCCATGTATGGCTAGTGGCTGCAGTGTTAGGCAGTGCATACATATCTTTGTGTGTGTGTATTGAAACAAACATTTAAAGTAAAATAACAACACCTAAACTTTTGTGGGCAGGTAATAGTTCACCAAGCATTCTAATATACACACCTGTATTTTACTTGTAAATCAGCACCATTGTTTTTCTGATATATTAAAGTAATTGGTAAGATAAAAGTGTGACCCATATATAGAACAAAGGAAATAAAAGTTTATTTAGAGCTAAAATTGACAGTAACTATTTGTACATTCAAAGGTAAATTTCATAATTCACATTAGAAGATGAATAAATGTAACACTATAGTTGACCTTTAAGAGAGTCATAAAAGTGAAATCCCCAGTGGATGACTCTATTCAACAGGGTACAGAATAAAGTTCTGGATCCTGTGCTCAGACCCTGAGCTAAATCTGGAGACTGAAGTTAGAGAGGGATGCCTTGTTTCCTTGGCAGAGGTGGGCCACAGGAAAACATCTTTATGCTAAGTAGAAGGAATACGAGGCTATCAACATGGTGAAAGGGTAAATAAAACTCATTTTGCCAAAATATCCAATGGAATTATCTGAATCAGAACTCTTAGAATTCTAGTTCTCTGTCTTAATAAACAAGACAAGACAAAACAAACAAAATGCCTTCCTCATCACTATGGCAAGAAATAGACAAACAGTACGTTTTGGTTTGCTAAGGCTGCTAGAATGCAATATACCAGAAATGGAATGGCTTTTTATAGAGGGGATTTTTTAATTTGCAAGTTTAGAGTTCTAAGACCTTGAAAATGTCCAAATAAAGGCACCAACAAGAGGTTACTTTCACTCAAGAAAGGCTAATGCTGTCCAGAACACCTCTGTCAGCTGGGAAGGCCCCTGATTGGTATCTGCTGGTCCTTTGCTCCTGTTTTTTTCAGCCTCTTTCCTGTGGGAGTTCTTCACTTGGCTTCTCCAGGGCTGGGTTTCATCTCTTGGCTTCCCTTGGTTCTCTGCAGGTTCTAGCTTGCTTAGCGTCTCATGGGAAGGCATACGGTGATGTCCACTGGGCCCTGCATCTCCAGACATCTGGGTCTTGTGTTGGCTCTGTTGGCTCTGTACTTTCTGCTCTCCAGGTGTCTGCATCTGAGGTTTCTCCAAAATATTTCCCCTTTTAAAGGACTCTAGTAAACCAATCAAGACTGAACTTAAATGGGTGGAGTCACATCTCCATCTAATCACAAAGCCACACCTACAATTAGGAGTGTCACATCTCCATGGACGTAATCCAGTCAAAGTTTCCCACCCTAAACAATAGGTTTGGTGCCACAAAGTTGGATCAGGATTGAAACATGGCTTTTATAGGGTACATAATAGTTTCAAACTGGCACACTGTGTTTATTTCCTTTTTCTTTTTAATATTCAAAGTAAGAACGTCTTTTTATACAACTGGTTACATATCTCTCTCTACCTTTATTCCTATGCATTTTTATTACCTTATTTTTTAAACATATCTTTAGCCAATGAGAACTTTAAAATGAAGAGATTTTTCCAATAATTCCCCACAACTGCATTGCTTAAAATATTAAATTATAACCTGCCACACAATCTGCTACAATAAGTTCTGTTTGGTTGTATTGCTGTTTTTCAGTATTCAGATTCAGAGAAATTCTTCATTGGGAACAAATGAACTATTTTCATTAAAGACAGCAACAAGAGTTTGGCTACTTTGTAACTTTGTGCTGAGGATGAGGCTGAGTTTTAGCAATAGGGAACAACTCAGTGCTGGGGCTGTCTCCTGAAACACTGTACAGATATCTCTTTTCTTTAATCAGTTATTTTTAATTCTCACTCTTTGTTATTATTGCTTTTAGCTCTATTTTTAACATGGGCACTATAGTAAAGCAATGGTTCAGAAAAAAAATGCTGCTATCTCTAGGCTGGGTTCCTACTTTTTTGTGATGACTTAGCAACCCACAAGACAGGACTTTGAAACCAGGCAACACAATGATCCGAATTTCATCCAAACTGAGCCTCCAAAAGTGATATTTTCCTATGACTTGTCTAAGATGGGATGATTTGTTGGTTTCAGTCACCCAGAATTTTTAGGGTGGAAAACTATAAATTGTGCTGGGTTTTATAACACTTTAGAATTGGTTGGAAATTTTAGCCTTTTTCCTAATATCTTATCTTGGAAAGTATGGCAACATGTAGGATTCAATTTGATTATTGACATACCCCTTGAGAAATCCCTTGCTAATTGCATCAAAGGCGCAGATGTTGCCAAAGAGAAACAATCCAGCTCTATGAATTAGGGGATAATTTTAAATTAGAACATTGGTCTTCCAAGTGGGGTTCATACTCTCAAGGGGTGATAACAAGGCAATCTCTTAAGGGAAATAAGAAAAATACTAGAATTTAGAGTTTTCAAATCAAAATTAGAATAAAATTAAACTTTAGTTATATGTCATATGGGGTAACATATAGTATATATTTAATTTATAAAGAAATATACATGTATTTAGCACACAGGCTCTAAAAATCTTAACTAATGATATATATGGCTAAAAAGTTTGGAGACCACTGGTTTAAAGATTATCCTTCTAACTGGATTCACATAGTTACTATACAACATAAAAGTTGATACATTCTCTGACATTTACTAGATTCAGAAAATTCAAGGCCAATCTAAAGGTTTGGTTGCTCTATTACAGACCAAATGCACCCAAGTTGACAGAGCTGCAAACAAGTGAATGGAATTACCTTTTAGGACTGCTTAGACCAAGTTTGAGTTGGAGCCCTTTCTCCAATATAAATAATTGATTTAGGGCCAGTTCTTTATTCGGTTATTTACTATTTTTCTGTAAGCCTAAAACTGAGTTGTCCGAATCATTAGCAATTCCTAGGCTATATTGAATTAACTCAACATAAAACTTGGAGCAATATTTAAAGACACAAAAAAAGCCACACAAATGGTAAGCAATCTAGTCCCAATAAAAGCAACTATTAATCTTTGCCTCATTAAACTTTACTTTTCTTTCTATGCGCAGGAAACCTTAACTTTCTCTCATTGCTAAGCTGTTGAAAAGTGTTAGGCCTTTACTTTCCTCAATGTTTCCTAAGGCATATTCTGTTTCTCACTAAAGACAATGCTTATTATTCCTTCCATCTCTTGCGTTTTAGGTAAGAATCATTTATGATATAATTTGAATGGGGTACTGTCTTCATCAAAAGGCAATCAGTCTACTAAAAGGGTGCTAGCTGGCTAATCTCTGGGGAGTCAGATCACCTTCTAAACAACTTTGTAAGAGCTAGATTCCTGACCTTTCTTCTTTATTATCAGAAACAGGAAAAGATATTTGGCTTTAATCACTCTATACCATGAAAAAAATAATACAATTTGCAATAAATTAATTCTAGCTCTTAAAACGACTCTTAAGACCCCACAGTCTTTTTACTTTTTAGTCAAAGAAATGTGTATGTGATAGCTCAACTAGTATACAAAGACTTATGATGAAACAAAATACCCTCAAAACAGCCAGACACCACAGGTAGCCAAATCAACACATGACCTCAGCCATCACAACTAGGGTGTGGTTTTCAAAGATTTCAGGCCCCCAATCCACTCGTGACACAGTGTATCTACTCGCGACACACATACGCACATACACATAAAAACTGAATAAAAAACTTTTCTATTAATCACACCCCATTCTTTTTATTACCGTGTATAATATCAAATAATTCAGTATATATTAATTAGATTTTTAAAACATTTCTATTCCCCAAATTATTTTTATTTCATTCAAGGGCAATTTTTCTACCTGTTCTTTTCTGGGTGTCATCTTGAATGATTCTAATTTTTCTTTTGTGCCTATGGATCCTTAGTTGTTTGTCCATATTTAAGACAGACAACCTGGGCATCTATTTTGGATTTCTTTGGTTTTTGAATAGGTAGGTCTACTACCAACTGGAACTCACCCCAGATGGGAAATTCTCTGTAGTCAAAGTGAGGCTTATTGTTTGACAGGCAGGGAACTCTGTCAGGCTGCAGACTCCAGCCTTCATGTGTGTCTGTGTGTGTGTGTGTGTCTGTCTGTCTGTCTGTCTGTGTGTGTCTGTGTGTGTGTCAGAGTGGGCAAGGGTGATTATATGGCATTTCTGACTTTTGCAGTTATCCTAAATAAACCTACTCCTTATAGTGAGATTCTAAGCTCTAGGGCCTTTCTGAGATTTTGCAAGTGGATTGTTCACTGCTTTTTTTGTAGCTAATTTAATAAAGGCCCCGGCATCTCTCCCTAGCTCATCTTCACCTCATAACCAAATGCCTGCTATCTGGCAGGAAAATTGCAGACACCTTTTCTTCTTTTGTCATTCTCCTTCGTTTCATTGCCACAGGCTTATTTATTTTTTGCACTTGTTTACTGTTATTTCTGTGCTGTCTTACAGGAGATGTGAGTCATGGATCTTACCTTCCATCTGGAACTAAATGACACCCCTCCTTTTTATCAATTGATTAATACACATTTGTGTCAGCTTGAAATGTGGAATAGTTTGAGAAGTAATCTTCTCATGGAAAACACATGTATTTACTTAGCAAATACTGAGCATCATGTACATCCTGGTTGGGAAAGAACAGCTGCAGCAGAAAGAAAACCAGGAGAAAGCAATGCCAGATTTGTCGAGTAGGGGATAATTTCAGGAGTTGCTAAAGGATAAAACGGTCCTATGCTGTCAGGTGAATCAGCCGAATGAAGACTGAAGCAATAGTTCCCTGGTGTTTTAATATGCAGGCTCTCATCTAGCTGTGTGGATCCACATTTGTCCACGTCTACATCCTCCAATACTTTTGTTTCAGCTCAAGCCCAGCCATCCTCAATATGTTGCCGCAGATCTAGTTCTGGTTTAGAAAATGACCTGAACCCTTCCAAATTGCAAGTACTACTCTTCAGGTGTACATCTCAGGACTTCCGATCTTTTGCATTTCACTTTTTTAGTTGCACCTTCTTTAACATGCCTGAATTATAAAATACCACTCTGACTCTTCCATTTCAGTGGCTAAGATGGCAATAAGAAGATGCAGTTTGAACACAGAATTCACTGTGCTATAGAGCATCAAAAGAGGAATAAGATCTGGTCCCTTCTAAACAAGATTTTATGACAATCTAGTAAAAGGGCCTCTGGTCCTTTAATCATTTTCATACTATGTTTTTCGGACAGTTGCATGCCTTTTAGTGATCTCTGAACCCTAATTCATTTTCAGGTACAAAATAATGGACTAAAAAAGTTACATTAATGCTATTTAAACTTCTACTGAACTGGACATAATAGAATATAATTTTCTTCCAAATATCAATTATAAATCCCCAGAATATCCCCAATGATCAGCTTAGGCTAAGATAAGGAAATGCTAAGAACATTTATCTCATAAATTTGAGCTTCAGAGTGTTATCGTGAACTCTTTCACTGTCACAGAAGTATCCAAGCAAAGGTCAGCCTCTCATTAAAGCTTATCTGAAGCCAGAGTTATATGTTATGGTTTATTGCCTCAAGTACCAATTAATATAGAATTAAAGAAATGAAAAACCAGTGAATCATACCTTTGCAGGCAAACCCTTAAACTTCAGCATAATGCTAAAATATTAATTGTCATTTTAGTCATGTAGTATTTTATTAGGCACTTAACTCTGTAGGTTTTATCAAAAGATATATAACATTCGTTTAAAAAAATGCAGAGGAAATTTGGAGAACATTTACTCTAAAGCTAATAAAGTAAAATCTTAGAGGTATTTTCTAACCAGTGACTTAAACGTGGATATCAATTATTAATGAAGTTGAAATGCTTAATAATAGGGGACTGGAAAGAGGCTATAAAGAATTGCTGAAATATCACCATGATATCAAGGACAATTGTCTTCTTAGGAGGCATACAAAAAACAATAAAAATCATAATTGCACACCACAGCATTAATGAATTTTGCCTGCAAAGCTGTGGGCGGTGGAGAGAGGGGAAAGAGAAGATGGTTAAGGACTAGGGGAGGGTTTACAAAGGCATTTTTCCTCCATCTCAATTACTATTATTTCATGGAACCTGGAAGTGTCCTCATTCTCCTGCAGATAAATGTTGACCCAGTATTATTGATAATCTCCTCTAAACCCTCTCAGGCAGATTTCACACGTACATCAGTTTCTTCAGCAGCCATTTGCTCCACTGTACCAGGGACCCTGTACATTACGTTACAGTAGGCTAACTTCTTTACACTTTTACTCTTAGAGATGCTGAGACTCTGCAACTATCATAAGCTACATCCTACTGTACTCATTATCTGCCATATTTGGAAATAAAAGCATACACCACCGCTGCTTCTAAAAAGTGGATGCTGCCCTCCTTCCCAAATGTTTAATACAATCATAGCAACTGAGTCTGCAGAGGAACTGAGAAGTAAATTAACAGAAAAAATTCCCTGTGAACAGCAAGCTACCAAGATTTTAGGAAGAAAAGTATCCTTGATAAATGAGTCTTCTTGGGATGTGCACAGATAGAGATGGTTCTTTAGTTCTTACTGTCAGTTGAAAGATAATTGAAATCTTAAGCCTCTTAGAGTTTTTTGTGACTGAGACACTATTGCCCACTTTGGGAAAGACAGCTTTGTAAAAAGATCTTTGCGTTGGCACTAGCTTAGAATCTATTGTACTTGGTTATTTTAATAAGAGATACATAAAGTTGATGTCTTCCTTTCGATTGCTTTATACAAAAAAACATTTTTTTACAGTAATTTGTTTGCTCACGTGACTGTTCTGCTCAGCTGCTTCTTACTCTAAAGTCTTTCCTTTTCCAGGCAAACATAAAGAACTTATCTGTGGCCAAAATGAGTAAATAAGGTTGCCAAACAAAATATCTAATATATTTTCTGTTGGGATTAGCATGCTCATTTCCTCAGGATTGGGGCCACATATTTTGTCTGAACACTTAGAAACACACCCTAATTTTCCAGAATTCATGCACTCTCTAAAAATCAAGCCTTATACAGACTTGTTTTTATAAATTTGCCTCTAAAAGTTTCTAAAAACTTTTTGCTCCTTTTGTAACTGTTATTGCTTTCTACCTTAATTTTCATCACAGAAAAATATTGCAGAGAAAAGAGTAGTATAATTGGACTAATCTAGAACTTAAAAATGCTGCTACCATACTTCCTCCCACTTTTCTATACTAATTTCCATGATTCTATCATCAAGACTTCCTCTCCAATTTCCCATTTGAAAAGCCATCCTTGCTAATTACAATGTTCCTTGCTTTATCCTCTTTCTCACTTTTATTCTCAGAAGACTGCCTGTTGGACCTCTTTAAATCTCTTCTCTCTTGTGTTTCTAAATACGCTATTAGTTAATAACCTTTTTTTTTGGATTCAGTTGCACTTTCCTGAACACTGCCTCACTCATGTGACTTGCCATTATTCTCTCAGTTGGTCTCTATTTTTTGGACAACCCAACCTCCCCTTTTCTCCTATTGCCATCGCCAAGCATTGCTGGAGAAATTTCTCGAAGCAGTACTAACTCCATTACAAATATAACTGCTCTGTACCTAAATTCTTTGACAGAAAGTATTTTGCTCACTCTTATCAACCACATACATAACAGCACAGAGATTATTCCAACCTTTATCATTCTCTTAAGTCCTCTGTGACCAAGATCAAGACCTCAGCAGGTGGCCTAGCTTCCTACTACATTGTGAAAACAGAGGCCACCAAACATTCTCCAATTTCCTTTCTTCTCATGCTCAATAAACTTTCCCAGATCTTCTCTCCTGCATTGGAGTTAGAGAGAATATCTTCCTCAAAGTGAAGACCTTCCAAATATGCTCATGATGACAGCCCTATCTTCACTCTTTAATTCCTTGGCCTGCCAATTTGTCCTTCTCTATTTCTAATTTCTTCCTTTTCATTGACTGCTTCCTTTTAGTCAACAAACATGTTCAAACAAATTGTTTGTTCAATCTTGCCTCCCATCAAACCCATTGTTTTTCCTTCATTAACATCATGAGAAAGAATCTGCTCCAAATGGAAACTTGGGGGATGTCTTTCCAGATTGTGTCACCTTTAAAGTTGGTTCATTATTCACTCTAGTCTTTTTTAACTCTTTCAGGGCCTTCTCATTCATTTCCATACCTTTGATTACTAGATAGATACATAGATACATAGATAGATATGTAGATAGATAGATAGATAGATAGATAGATAGATAGATAGATAGATAGATAGATGCATCAGTGGCTTTAATTCTCTTAATAGTGTTATTATCAATTTCAAGGCTCTATTTGCAATCTTTACCTGGATTATTATGAGCATCTCAAATTCAGAGTGTTGCAAAGTAAATTTTTGGATGCTTTCTCTTGAATTCACCTCTTTAATGTCATTTATTGGCTAACATTCTAGGGCATATTTCTTTTTTTATCATCTGAACCCACAAATTGTTGAACTCCTGAAGATCCTTCAAGATCCAACTCTAGTGTCACCTCCTTGTTAATAAATTAATTTCTTAATTATTACATTCATTTACTCATTTATTTATCTCATATTGAACTCAATGTGGAACACAAACTATCATTGAATATTGGAAACACTATAGTGAATCAAATAGATGCATTTTCTGAGCCTTATGAAGTTTTGGTAAAGGCTTCTATGACATTCTATTATGCTTGCAGCCTTAAATCTAATGTTACCCCTTTATGAAGCCTTCCAACATTAAACCAGTTGAAGTTAATGACTTTTTATTTGATTATCCATTTCCAGAATTTGTACTTACAAAGTGAATTCTACCTTTCAATATACTAATTGTTGCATGACAGGCAGAGATCATATCTTCTTTATCCTGATAGCTGTCAATAAAAATTCTGTGACAAATAAATCTCAAAAAATGCCTATGAATGTGAGTTAAATAATTGTTCTTAGAACCAGGTACACACTAAGAAAAACATGTTAATATAGGAATATTAGATGTCTTTTCCATTATTCAACATATAATGCAGACTTACAAGACCTAAACTGAATGCTCTAGCAATCTTAAATTTCTTTTAAAGTCAACTACAATCTTATATTCTATGGTCCAAGAGCTTGTTATCTCCATGCACCCATTCACTGCCTTGAAGTTAATGAAGAGCAATCCGAAACCATTATATATTTTTTATCTTTCTGCTCCTCTCTAGAATTGAGAGGAATTGAATTCTGAAGAAACTAATTGCTAAGTGACTACCAACAATTGCAAAATTTACTAACTTATATGGAAATATGTTGCCAAATGCCCAACAGTTCACATTCTTTTATAATCCACACATACATATTTTCTTAAGAGAAGAGAAAAATTTTTTAAATGATGACTACCCAGAATTAATTTGGAATCACCAAAGCATAGCATAGAGCCATTATTTCAAAACCAATTTCCCAAAATGGGTATGATTTCTGAGAATGTCAACATTTACAGATAAAATCAAATATTATACCATCTTTTCCTTACAGTTCATTATTTGTTCCAGTAGCAACAAGTACATAGCAGCAGAGCACAAAATAATACAACTTTTCTTAATGTAAAAATGTTTGCAAATTGTCTGCCATAACCATGGTAATAAAAGAAAGGCACCTTTATACCTAAATGACAGAATTTATGCTGACAAATGTTATCATACCAGGAAGCATTCTATTTTTAAAAGAGGTATGACTAATTGCTGTTCATTATTTTATTATCCTGTGAAATGGCCTAAAATCTTTTCTTTTCAATGAGAAACAAGTGGGCAATTTAAAAATGTGCTAATAGGGTTCCTGCCATTTCTTTTCCTCCACAGGAAGAAAGCCATGTGGAAGCACATGCCAACTCCTCCTCTCCTGGAAATACTGCAGTGAAGGAATGGGAAATCAGAGCTCTCCCAGAAACAGAAACACAGCTGCAAGTATTATGTTTGGCTGAGCCTTTCTTCTTCCTGTTGCTATTTCCTACATTCAGTTTCCTTCTTCTAAGTAGTGCTGGTAAATTAGCATGGGGAGAGCATGTACTGGATTTTGGGCATGTGCCTTTAGGGCTTGGAGTCATAGACTTCAGGAGTCATGCCGGAGTGGGCCATTAAACAAATGACAAAGAAAGAAGAAAACAGTCCTTCTTAGCATAAATATCCAATGATTGATGATCGTTTTATTTATTCCTGCCCAGAGTGTTTGCAAGTCTTCTCAAAGAGTCAAATACTGGCTATAATATAAATTGCCAGGAAAAAAATTCCATATTTCACGCAGTAGATAAGTCAGTTCTCTCAAGTATATTTTCTTCTCTCTTATGCACAAAACAGTCACATCACTGCCGCCTCCAGCACTGTCCTTCAGTTATTTTGATGTAAGTGTGGATTTTAACTATAAAGCCACAATCTTCCCCCTTACCTCAATTTCTAAAAAGATTTAATAAGGGACATGATTTAGTAGCATAAAGAAGGAGATGTATTATTACAGAATCATGGAGGTTACATCTACAATGAAGGTAAGGCAGTTCGATATGCATGGGACATCTTACTTCCTCAGAAAACAAGAGCCTTTTGCAAGCAGTAGTTCACGCAGTGCAGAGGTATCCCCTACACAGTATAGCAGCAGCAGGGTTTTGTACCTGTTCCTCATCCTTCTATAATTCCCAGCCCATTTGGTGGATTACATACTGTTTATGCATCAGACAGCTGCCCTGAGCCCTGTTTCTTTACAGTACTTACTCCTGCTGCTAAAAGGAAAATAGGCTCTGGCAATCCTCTTTGGCTGCCAAAGCTGCTGCCTCTGAATGAACATATCCTGCTTCCAGGAGTCAAGCTGATCCCTGCGATCCCTGAATCCAAGAGGATTTCAAAAGAATTCTGTGTCTCAAAGGGCGAAAATTGCTATTCATTTAGGATTTACAGACAAGCCAGAGCTTCTTTATGTAACAGCTGATGCTATCCTGCTTCCTGACTCTGGGACTGCTGCTAAACCAGCTCAAACTGCAGACAAACCTGAAGGTCCCTATCTGCCTCTGCCTCTGTCTCTGGATCTCCTCCTGCATAACACAGTTCAGTTCAGGCACAATAATGAGGCCATTGAATTTCCCTCTGCAGCTAGGAGCTGACGGAAAATGCTAAAGTAAGTTGTTGAAATGACTGTGTCAGGGGACTTGCAAATGAATATACTGTCATTCCACTGTAACCCAATTTACCCTGTGTTCATAGTGAATGGTTTTAGACACTTAGTTTAAAGCCCTACCATGATGCTCTGCAAAAACATCTTTAGAACATATTCCCAGAGGAAAATTGACAACTAAGATGACAGCTTAGAAAAGGATAAAAGAATCACAATGGTTAGTATATCTTATGACACTTTTCACAGGATTTAAAGATGTTGAAAAGTGAATGGTTCCACAACATCCACAAGAGATACGTGGCAAATATTCAAGCTAAGAAATGACAAATTATTACATATGTTATTCTATTACTATTGAAAACTATTGCAAAATATTCTTTTCTATTATTCTTTAATAGCAATTATTCTCTTATTAAATACAAAGGGAAGAAAATAGCTCACTCCGAGCAAATGATAAATGAAATTAGTTTTATAAAATTTATAAATCTGTTCATCTCAGCAAAATAGCACCAGTCTAAGAATAGATACCAAAATGAATGTAATATGTATGGTTTATTCCATTTAGAAATATCCTAAATAGGAGATTTTAAAGCTCCATTAAGATTATTTAACTTATAAATTTGAACACAGTAAAAAATAGTCAAGAACACATATCTTGAGCTTGGTATTTGTAAAGTGGTTTAAGATAGCTGTTAGTAGCTGATTATGTTGTCTTTTGGGTAGCCTCTGATATTTAGGTGGACCAATAATATGAATATGTGGTTGACTGTAAAAAGGGAATGCTAACCAAGATTTTATCACGGAGATGAAAAGTTTTAGAAACTGACATCTGTTTTTAAGTAGCTTCTCGGACTAGTAAATGCTGAATTATTGGAAGGGACAACAAGAAAAAAAAAATCAATGACATTGTCTCAATTCTTTCTGCCTCCATTTTTTCCCTTCTACTTTCTGTAATATGGGCTAGGCTCAGTTGGGATATAGCTCATCTCAGCACTACTCTCTGTCAGCTGGTTAACTTGGCAGCTGTGGGCCACAATCATCTTAAAGCTTGTTCGTTCATATTTATGGTGATTGACGCTGACTACCAACTAAGATTTTGGTTGAGGCTGTTGGCTACTAGTAACCTCATGTGGCCAGGGCTTCCTTACAGCATGGTGGCTGGGTTCCAAGAATGAGTGTCCTAAGCGGGAGATTGCTAGACAGAAGACATCACCTTTTATGACCAAACTGTAGAAGTCTTGAGCAGCATTTTACCATTTGTGACTTGTCAAAGAAGTCACAAGATATAACAAAAGTTCAGAAGAAAGTAAACTCAACTTCTTTATGGAGAGTGGCAAAGCTCTTGAAGAGCATGTGGGACCAAAAATGTTGTCATAGCTATTTTTGGAAAATACCAGTAAGCGGTAGTTGTAGATAGTGTCTCTAGTATAGTTATATTAGTCTTTGTCATTTAAAAATGGATATATTCTTATACTCTATTTCCTGATGGTAAACACATTCAGATATTCCTTGTTGTGGCAAACAAAAACAGCAATACATATTCCTGTCTGTGGCAGCCAAACAACAACAACAAAAAACACTGGCCTTTCTACAGCCTAGAATGTTTTCTAATACTTGGAGTTATTTATATAATTTCTAGACTAAGACTCTATATCTCCTTTACTCTCATGTGTCTTAACTTAGATTATTGAACTGTACTAAAAAAATGTGTCATGGATAGGAAAAAGTCATAACTCAAAAGTTGCAATGCATTCTGATCATTTGAGGCATGCTCGAGCTCTGTCACAGACAGTGATTTTAAATCATTCACATGATCTGTGATTCAAATGGTGTCTCACACTTTTAAACCACAACATCATTAGGTGTCACAGATATTCTCACTGTTACACAACTTTAATTTTTCCCTTATTCTGATATAACTTATGTTTAATCTATGTGCACATGAGACCATTGTTTGTAACATAAAGAACACTGATGTCAAGTTAAAAAAAAAAAAAAAAGAAAATGGCAAGAAATCTGCAAACTTAGCTTAGGATAATCTTTACCAGATTGTAAGTTGGATTTATATAGTTAAAATTCTTCTATGGCATAGCAAAATGTCTGTAACATCTCATAAACAAAAAGGGAGAAAAAAAGTTATGATTTTATCCAGTATTCTTTTGTTTATAAGATTCAAGACTATCCATATTTACAATGAGTTATTTGAGGAGGGCTTACAGAGAACTAAAACCTTCTCGTTTCTTACTTAGACACAAAACACATTCTATGCCTATTAATTTTACCTCTTCCCATTATAGCTTTTGAAAGACAGTCAACTCACATATGGTCTGTAGCTAATGTACTATCCCAAAGAGCTCTTTGTTTTATCATCAAAATATGTGACTTCATATGATGTCCTTTTTGTAATTTGAATGTGTGAAGCTTACACATTTGAAATATTATTAAAATAGAAACTAACTTATAACAATGCAAAGGAGCCTTAATGCAAGGAAAGAGGATATATGTTTTCAACTCTTTTGTTCATTTTTTCCACTTTCTTCCTAGAAATTGTTTCTGTCAATTTTAATTTTCATTGAGTTGCTCAGGAAAGGGATATAAGGAGACAGTTGCTTCCAACTACAAATAGCAATTGAAGATTAGTAAATGTTTTCAGCATTTCCAAGTTTCGTTGAACCTGTCTTGAATGGTATGCGGTCAAATAAAATACACATTGCTGGAATAGTAGTAAAAGACACCATGGTAATTTAAATTTAGGAATTGAAAACTGACTAAAAAATACACAAAATTACAATATAAAGGGGGGACACAGTAATTAATATAAATGAAAATAATTCAAGACTATTTAGCACAAAGATGTGAAGCTAGAACAGCTTTTTTTTAAAATGGAAAGTTAACATATATTCACGTTAACTTCTTTTTAAAGTATACAAGTCAGTGGTATTAATTACATTCATAATGTCATGCTACCATCATTACCAAACATTACCAAAACATTATCATCACCTCAAACAGAAACTCTGTACCTATTAAACAATAACTACCTGCAGTTATCTGTTAACATCTAATCTACTTTGTCTTTATGAATTTGCTCATTCTAGATATATAAGTGGATTCATACAATATTTGCCTTTTTGCATCTTGCTTATTTTACTTCATGTATTTTCAAAGTTCATGTTGTAGCATGTATCAGAATTCACTATTTTAGAAAAATATTGTAATAACATATTCAATGCAAATTTTCCCATTTTAACCACTATAATGTGTACAATCGAGTGATATTAATTACATTCACAATATTGTGTTGGCAACGCCATTCATTACTCAAACCTTTTCATCATTCCAAAGAGAAATTCTGGAATCATCAAGCGGTAGCTACCCATTCCTGTCCTCATCCCCAGCTCCTGGTAACCTACGAGAAGCTCTGCCTTGTTTGCTTATTTTAGGTATATCATATCCTATAATATTTGTACTTTGGAGTCTGGCTTATTTCACTCAGCATGATGTTTTCAAGGTTCATCCATGTTGTCACATGTATCAGAACTTCATTATTTTTATGGCTGAATAATATTCCATTTTATGCATATACCATACTTTGTTCATTCACTCATCTGTTAAAGGACATGGACTGCGTCTATCTTTTCACTATTGTGAATAATGCTGTTATGAACATTGATGAACAAATATCTATTTGAATCTTTGTTTCAGTTCTTTTGGACGTGTAACTAGAAGTGTGATTGCCAACTCACATGGTAAGTCTATGCTAAACTTTTTGAGGACTATTCAAACTGCTTTTCGCAGTGGCTTCTTCATTTTACATTCCTACTAACAATGCATGAGGGTTCCAATTTTCCATACCCTTGTGAACACTTGTTGTACATGTTTTAAGAAGTTAAAAGCTGATTGTTATCTTCTTTCAACTTCCTCAGATATTGGCATATTTTGATTTCAAATCTGTTAAAGAAATTCAGAGGTGTCTTCACTCATATTATTTCTAGAGGGATTGTGAGAATACTGTAGAAGTGGATTCAGAAATACTAAACTATATCCCACTCATGGCAAATCTGAGGGCTGGTGCCAATGTGGTGGTTTGAAGTGGTATGTACTCAAGAAAAACATGTTCTTAAATTCAGTTCCATTCCTGTGGCTGTGAACCCATTGTAAGTAGGATCTTTCAATAAGGTTACTTCAGCTAAGAAGGTGTATTCCACCTCAGTGAAGATAGTTCTTAATCTTACTACTGGAACCCTACTGGAGAATTGAAGCTGGACTCAGAAGAGAAGGGAGAGACCAGGGGATGCCAACATGTACCTTGCCATATCACAATCTAAGGACCCCAGAATCACCAGCAGCCAGCCCCAAACACCACGGTCTTGAGAAGAAACCACATCCTTTATTTGGACTTTCTTTAGCCTCAAAACTGTAAGCTAATAAATCCCTATTGTTTAAGTCAAATCGTTTCATGATATTTGCTTGAGCAGGCTAGAAAACAAAAATGCTTAGATGAAACTTCCCTGCCTTGGTAATACTAAATATATGATGACTCCAACAGATGTTTTTTGTCTCAGAAGTATATTCATCAACCACAATTTGTTTGTGGACTGTTAATGTCCCCAAAGATGAATTTTTAGAAGATACAATATATCTCTCCTTTGAAAAAATATCAGACTAGAAATAATATATTAAGGTGATCTGCTGGGAAAATTAGGAAAAATAACATTTCTGTTATACAAATGAACATGAGCCCTTGACTTTTTCTAAATTGTCTGTAACAAATATGTTCTGTAGAAATTCGCAAAATGGGGCCTGTAGTTGGAAAGCCACAGCAGCAGAGAAGGTTCTCTTGCTTGCTATTTTCAGAGGCAAGATGACTCTTCTCAAACAAAGTATTATTGTGATCAACAGAATAAGAATATTTTATTCGCTGACTATCGGGTGCATACTTTGCTAGGATTGCAAATAAATCCCAAAAACAAAAGAAGAAAAGATGATGAAAATGGGTTGGTTGAGTAGAAATAGTTTTTGCCAGAGGCTGGAGTATAGAATAATGTTTTAATTTCCTTAGGCTGTTCAAGCAAATACCATGAAATGGATTGGGTTAAATAATGGGAATTAATTTGCTCCTGGTGCTGAGATTAGGAGAAAATCCAGATTAAGCCACTATCAATGGAATGCTTTCTTCCCAAAGACTGGCTGCTGATGATCCTGGAGTCTTTAGCTTGTCACATGGTAAGGAACATGCAACATCTTCTGGTCTCTCCCTTCTAATCTAGGTTCAGCTTCTCGCCTCCTATGGCTTTCTCTCTCACTGCCTGAATTTCAATTCACTTATAACGGCCTCCATTACTAGAATTAAGACATCTCTTGACTGAGGTGGGCTACACTTTCTCAACTGAAGTAATCTCATCAAGATGTCCTACTTGCAATGGGTTCACAGCCACAGGCATGGATTGAATTAAAGAACTTGTTTTTCTGCGATGTGTACAGCTCCAAGCAACCACAAATAACAAACAGTCTCTGCAGCCACAGAAAGCCACTCTGATACTGATGTTTCTAGAATTTATGATTCTGAATTTATTTAACTTTTCACTATGCTAATTCCAGTATAGAAATAAAATCCGTGGAAAAATACACTTTTAAAAAATGTTATTCTTGTTTATATTTTAAACGGCAAATGAATGTGATCAAAATAATGCATCTAAAAATATAAATAAGAAAGGGAAAATTAATTTATTAATTTTATGTAAAGTCTTTATGCAAAAGATTTTA
Source organism: Myrmecophaga tridactyla (assembly GCA_004026745.1). Classification (NCBI taxonomy): domain Eukaryota; kingdom Metazoa; phylum Chordata; class Mammalia; order Pilosa; family Myrmecophagidae; genus Myrmecophaga; species Myrmecophaga tridactyla. The sequence continues at coordinate 110,443 of PVIY010001237.1, forward strand.
CCTCATAAATGTGGGTACAATCAGAGCATATTTGTAAGCTTTGCATTGCATTCTTATTCAAACCAATAGATGATGTCTAAAACAATATTAACACAGCCAGGTACAATGTGTAGCCCTTTAGAACTTCCTTCCCCTACTTTGATAATAAAGGTGATATTCATATAGCTATACCTATTTTCTAAAAATAAATGCAGTTTTGTTTATATAAAACTTCAAGAAGACTTAGACCTTAGCTTGAAACTAAACTTCAAACATTCACAGGAGAAAGCATAAAACCAAATAGTTCATGTTCTCTTAGTTATCAACCAAATTAAATTATTTTCATTTGGACTTACCATAAATTATGTAAGACCTGTAGAACAAAGGTAGCTGAGGAAACTTTTACTAAAACCCCAGACATTTGGGAAAACAAGGGAGATACTCAACAACCTCAAAATATGGCCAAGTTCATTCATCCCTAAAAGTAATTAAGAGATAGTTTTAATCTCTTTATTTGAATTAATATCCTCTTGAGCTTGAGCTATATTTCCCTTTTTCAAAAAAATCATAAAAATGCTCATGACTGCAAATTATATATATATACATGTAATTATATATTTTCTTCCTTAATTCTTTCTCAGTATTAACAGATACAGCCTTGGATTCCAATTCTGAGTGCAACCAGTTGTCATTCTAGCAACCTTACACTGCTGTCAGTCTGCTCAGTCTAGCAGAACATTGATTTTTGAACAGGAAGCCTTGAAGAAAATAATTCAATATTCTATTAGGCAATGAACACTGGCAGTCAAATGGATAAGAGGGAGTCCTTCACTCCATTTTAATGTACAATCATGAGGGAAGAACATTTTGTTTCTGTTAGAATGGACACTTGAGGACCTATTTAAGCAGTGAATTATTAGGGGAATTCTATATTTGTGGGAAAAGGAAGAGAGGTAGAAAAACATATAACAAAGAAAGATAAATTACATAAAAGAAAAATAGTTAATATGGGAGTTTTGTTGCTCTTGTCTATAATTTAAATACTCTTGGTAAACACACTACCTGTCCTCAATAGCTCAGCTAGCATAAGTCTGGATGCTCAGCACAATTCCATGAACTCTCTGATTCTGTAAATTGGGCAAGTTGGCTCAAAAGAACAGATTTATTTATCATATCTGTAAGGGTGTATTTTTTAACTCTTTTAATTTAATAGATATTCCCTGGTATCTTCACATTATTTTGACTGAGACACAGGAAATGCAGAATGAAAGTTATGAGGTAAAAATTTATCAAGGTATAAAGGGTTTAAGATTAGGAAAGTAAGGGATTGAGTTTTAAAATCTGAAATAAATAGGCTTTTAAGTGGCAAGTATGAATGATGTAATGATGTGATAAGCAGAAAATGAGCTAAGGCTATGCTATGTAAGGTGCCCATAAGGTCTGTGGTAGTTAGGTTCAGATGTCAACTTAGCCAGGTGATGGTGCTTAGTTCTGTTGCTGTGGACTTGAACCATTTATATGTGAAACTCTTCTATGGCTGATTACTTCTGAGTTGGCTAAGGTAAGTGCCTTCCACAATGAGTGATGTTTAATTAGCTGGAAGCTTAAGAGAAAGAGGTCTCAAGAGACTCAGGGCAGCACAGCCCAAGCAGCTTAGCATACCTCATCTTGGTACTGGCAGCTCAGCCTGGAAGTTAGGAGAAGCAGAAAAGAATTGCCCTGGGGAGATCTGTTGGAACCCAGATGCCAGGAGAGAAAGCCAGCAGACATTGCCCTGTGCCTTCCCATGTAAGAGAGAAGCTCTGATGAAGTACACTACCTTTCCTCTGAAGAACCATAAGTTTTTAACTAAATAAATCAATCCCCTTTTATTAAAAGCCAATTGATCTCTGGTGTGTTGCATTCTGACAGCTTTGGCAGACTAAAACAAGGTCTAATAAAAAAGCCAACTTAGTTATTGACAAAGTAACCTGTTACATATACAAGATTTTCCTAGAAAACAAATTTTGCCTTCCTTAATTCCTGAAATCTTGATAATGTTTGAGGCAGAAAAGAGTGTGTAGGAGACCACTCTCTAGTTGCTATTGGTTAGACCTCTAGACTTATTTGTTTTATTATTGATACTTCCAATCTTGTTATAAAAGTGCAAAAAATACAAGTTTAAGCCTACATAGAACTCTGATATTTTCTGAGTTTACCTATGGGAATAAATCTACCAAAGAACAAGATTTTTAAAAGATGTGGGAAAATGGTAGAGAAGGGACCCCCAGGACTTAGTCCTTCCATCAGAACAACCATTAAACAGACACAAAATGTCTGAGACAACTATTTTGAAATTCCAGAGGCCAAAAAAAAAAGACACTGTACAGCATCCAGTGAAGAGCGGGAGTAAGAGGCTGATAAATTATGAGAAAGAACAATAAATTGGCTGTCTCCACATGGCAAGTATGGGTGCCTGAACTCACTCTAAAGGCAGGTCACTGTGGAGTAAAGCCCCTGGCTAGCTCATTGGTGGTCAGAAAGGGACATAATAATCCTCTTCCCAAAAACTAGAGTGGGCATGGCCTATCACTGATCATGGCTTACATTAGGAGCTCTGGATCAATGGGGCCCTGGCTCTGACAGCAGTCATTATTTCAAACTTCCTCTGACAAAGGCCATACAGAGGAAGATGCTACACTTACTCAGGGCTGTGGGGGACACTTGGTTGAAGGTCTGCATATGCTGGGCAGGCCATGAAAGCTTAACTTTGAGGAACTGTGAAAAAAAGCTCTTGACATCCTTCCTGATCCCTCTCCAGTACAATTTGGAATTAATCTTCACCCTCTGCTTGGGTCCCCAGCCCTGTTTTGACTGGGAAAGACTGACCCAGGAAAATCCTCTTTTCCCTCCAGGCAAAAGCAGCTTGATATAATTAAAGGAGTGTAGAAAACTATAGAGACAGACAATCTGAGACAGTATTAATGGCTTCAAATGCCCTGGAGAGGGAGGTCTGTCCCCTGGGAAACTGAGGAATCAACCTAACTTCTATAAATAGGGAACTCCAAAACAACAAATAAGCAAAAAACCCAAGACAAGACACAGGCCCTGAAAGACAGGGGAAACAAAGCACACTACATTAGGCTTGGACAGATATTCCTGAAAGGAGAGCTGAAGCTCAAAATTATCTGTCTTATCACCAGCTCATTACCAAATCAAGAAACAAGCATCTCAGGAAATAAATGCAAGTGTTTACATTTTAAAATGTAAAGTGTACAACAAACAAGTGTAAGACAAACAAAGAAACAGGAAATGATGGCCCATCCAAAGGAAGAGCCTGAAGATACAGAGAACAACAATGAAGAAGACAAGATTACAGGCATGTTGAACAAGGATTTTTTTTTTTTTAATGAACTTAAAAGTCCCCAAGGACATGAAGGAAAGTGCAGAGAAAAAAGCTAAAGGATTTCAGGAAAACAATGACTGAGTAATATGAGAATCTTAGTAAATAGAGAGAAATTTTAAAAGGAACCAAACAGAACTACTGGAATTGAAGACCACAATAATTGAAATGAAAAATTCACAGGAGGATTTCAAGAGCAGATTGAAGCTGACAGAAGAAAGAATCAGTGAACTCAAAGACTAGACACTTGAAATGAGTTGGACTGAGGAACAGAAAGAAAAAAGAAATATAAAAGTTAAAATAGCCCAAGACAGTGATGGAACACCATTAGGCACACCAATATGCAACTTACTGAAGTACCAAAATGAGAAGAAAGAGATAAAGGAGAAGGAATATTCAAAGAAATAATGACAGAGAGCTTCCCAAACATACCAAAAGCCATGAATATTCATATCCAAGAGACCCAAAGAACACTAAAGAGGATAAACATGAAGAAAAAATACCCCATCATATTTGATAACACTATCGAATGCAAAGGACAAAGAGTTCTAAAAGCTGCAGGAGAAAAACAATTAGTTATGTACAAAGGAATCCCAATTAGATTGAGTAAGGATTTCTCATCAGAAACCATGAAGGCAAGAAGGCAGTGGGTTGAAATACTTAAAGTGTTGAAAGAAAATGATGCCAGCCAAGAATTTTATATCCAGTGAAAATTTCTATGAAAAATAAGGGATAGATTGACATTTCCAAAAAAAACAAAAGCTGAGGGAGTTCATCACTATTAGACATGCCCTAAAACAATGCTAAAAGGAGTTCTTCAAACTGAAATGGAAGGATACTACAGAGTGGATCAAAGAGGCATACAGAAGTAAAGGCCTGTGCTAAAGGTAATCATTTGAGTAGTCATAAATGCCAGTATTATTGTGGTGTATTGTTGGTATGTAACTCCACACCTAGCTGCCTATAGATATTAAATGAAAAGCATAAATAGTAATGGCAAATCAATGGTTTTGGACTTACAATGTACAAAGATATAATTGGTAATGAGTACAAAAACAAAAAAGGTAGGGGTACAAAGAGGTATAAGAAACATTGGTGTTTGTTACTGAAGTTAAACTGGTATCAAACTAAATATGATGCTATATATTTAGGATATTAAATCTTAATCCTATGGTAACCAGAAGGGAAATAGATGAAAAATATATATAGATAGTAAAGAGAAAGCACTCAATATGATACAGCACACACACACAAAAACAAATATAAAAATACACATTAACAGATGAACTGTGGGACAAAAGAGATATAAGGCATACAAAGGCAAAATGGAAGAAGAAAGTCCTGTATTATCAGTAGTGACTTTAAATGCACATGGATTAAATTCTCCAGTCAAAAGGCGGAGATTGCAAAATAGATAAAAAAGATTACCCAACTATAAGCTGTGTGCAAGATACTCATTTTAATTGAAAGATACAGGTAGGTTGAAAGTGATAGTATGGAAAAATAATCATGCAAGTAGTAACCAAAAGAGGGCCGGGGTAGCTATATGGATATCAAATAAAATAGACTTTAAGTCAAAAACAATTGTGAAAGACAAAGACAGTCTTATAAACTGACAAAGGAGACACTTCAACAAGAAAATATATAAATTATAAATATATATACTATGATGGTTTGAAGCTATTATGTACCCCAGAAAAGGTCATGTTCTTTTAATCCATTCCTGTGGGTATAGAGCTATTGTAGGTGGGACCTTTCGGTTAGATTATTTCAGATGTGATCCACCACATTCAAGATAAGTCTTAATACTTTACTGGAGTCCTTTACAAGAGGATAAAGAACCAAAAAAAAAAGCCAAGAGAGCTAAGAAAGAAAAAACTCAGAAGATCCAAGAGGGGACCCATAGAAGAAGCAACTGGAACCAGAGCTGAAGGCAACAAAACCCAGGAGCAAAGGACCCAGCAGACACCTGCCATGTTCCTTGCTATCTGACAGTGGAACCCCAGATGCCAGCAGCCCTTGTTCAGAGTAGATAGCTTTCTCCTGATGCCTTACTTTGGACATAAATTTGCAAGCTAATAAATTCCTATTGTTAAAAGCCAGTCGATTTCTGGTGTATTGCATTCCAGCAGCTTTAGCAAACTGATACATGTACTTTGCAGCAGAGCTCCAAAATATATGAAGCAAATTCTGACAAATTTGAAGGGAGAAATTGACTGTTCTACATTAATGGTAGAAAACTTTAGTACCTTCAATAATGGATGGAACTTCTAGTCAGAAGATAAATAAGGAGATACCAGGCTTGAACAATACTCTAAACCAACTACATATATCAGATATTTAAAGAAAATTTCCCCCAACAAGAAGAGAATGCAGATTTTTCTCAGGTGCACATGAATCATTCTCCAGGATAGACCATATGTTCATGAAACAAGTTCAATAAATTAAAAAATATTGATATCATATAATGTATATTCTCTGGTCACAATAGAATGAAGTTAGAAATCAAAAACAGAGAAAAATAAAAAATTCACAAATCTGTGAAGATTAAATAATATAGAATTAAACAACCAATAGATTAAAGAGAAAAGCACAAGTGAAATTAGGAAATGGCTTGAGGTAAATGACAATGAAAGTTGAATTTACCAAAACTTATGGATGCAATGAAGGTAGTGCTGAGAAGGAAATTTATAACTCTAAACACTTACATTAAGAAAGAGTAAAGACTTCAAATCAGAGACTTAAATCGGACTCAAAACTGGAATATGTAGAAAAAGAAGAGCAAACTAAACCCAAAGCAAGAAGGAAGAATGAAATAACAAAGAATAGACCTGAGATTGGCGTAATGGAGAATAGAGAAACAATAGAGAGAATCCAAAAATCAAAAGTTGTTTCTTTGAAAAGAACAATAAAAATGACAAGTCATTAGCTAGACTGACAAAGCAAAATAGGAGAAAGGATACAAATGATGGAAATCAGAATTGAAAAGAAGGACATTACTATTTACCTCACTGATATAAAAAAGGACTAAAGAGAGGATACTGTACACCAACAAATTAGAGAATCTAGATGAAAAGGAACAAATTATTATAAACACACAAACTACTTCCATAGACTCAGAAGAAATAGAAGATCTCAACAAACCAATTACTAGTAAGTAGATTGAATCAGGGCCATTTGGCTGCACAAGGGAATTCAAGAAAACATTCCAGGAAGATGTAAATCCAACTGCACTCAAACTCCTGCAAAAAATTAAGAGGAGGGAACATTCCCTAATTTATTGTATGAGGCCAATATTACCCACACATCACAGCCAGATAAAGAAACCACAAAAACGAAAATTTCAGACCAATATCTTTAATGAATATAAATACAAAATTCCTCAATATAATATTAGCAAACCAACTTCAAGAACATATTAAAAGAATTATACACTGTGATGGATGGTTGAATTCAGGTGTCAACTTGGCCTGGTAATGGTGCCCAGTTTCCTGGTCAGGCAAGTGCTGACCTAACCATAACTGCAAGGATATTTTGTGGCTGGTTGATAAACCAGAAGGCTGGTTTATTAAATCATCAGTCAGTCTACTGCATCCATGACTGATTACACCTATGATCAACTAAGGGTGTTTCTTCCACAAATAAGAAAATCCAATCAGTTAGATTTGATACAATCATTTGAAGACTTTTATGATAGAAGAGAGAATTTTCACTGCTTCTTGAGCCAATGAGCCTTTACTGTGGAATTTGTCTAGACACTTCACCAATGCTGCCAGCCTCAGAGTCTGACCTACAAGTGTTGGACTCTTACATTCTCACTGTTGCAGGAGACACTTTATAAATATCATATTTACAGATATCGCCTATGATTCTGTTTCTCTAGAGAACGCTGATTATACAGCTCAGTATTGGGAGTGGTTCTTGAGAAACAGAATCTTAAAAATGTGTTTTTACAATTGGTTTTCTACTCTGACTAGACTGAAAAGCAACAATGACCATTTCCAGCAATCAAGATAACACTGGCAGTCCATGACATGAGTTGGCAATGGAGATAAGCAAATATCACCATTCGATTCTAACTGTATGTGTATATGAGGAAGGAAAATAGAGATGCTATCAGGAGACATTGTTAAGTCCTTGTAGGAGAATCACAACACAGATGCTTTGGATTTTGGAGTAAAACTTACCATCCTCAGATAACCACTCTCCTTTTGAGAAACAGCTTTTGACCTGCTACTGGGCCTTAGTAGAGACTGAACACTTAACCTTGAGCTTCCAAGTTACCATAAGACCTGAGTTGCCTATCATGGGCTGGGTGTTGTTTGACCCACCAAGCCATAAATTTGAGTATGCACAGCAGCACTCCATCATAAAATGGACTTCAGCAGATCCTGAAGGCAAAAGTAAGTCACATGAGGAAGTGGCCCAAATGCCCATGTCCACCATTCCTGCCACATTACCTTCTCTTTCCCTGACCAGGGTGATGGCCTCTTGGGGAGTTCCTTAAAATCATTTGACTGAGGAACAAAAAATTGGGGCCTGGTTTACAGATGGTACTGCATGTTATGCAGGTATCACCTGAAATGGACAGCTAGAGCACTATAACCCCTCTCTGGGATGTTCTTGAAGGACAGTGGTGAGGAGAAATCCTCCCAGTGGGTGGAAATCTGAGCAGTGCACTTTGTTGTTCATTTTGCTTGGAAGGAGAACTGGCCAGAGGTACACTTGTATACTGACTTGTGAGCTGTTGCTAATAGTTTGGCTAGGTGATCAAGGATTTAGAAGGAGCGTGATTGGAGAATTGGTGACAAAGAGGTCTGGGGAAAAAGTATGTGGTTAGACCTTTCTGAGTGGGCAGAAAACATGAAGATATTCGTGTCCCATGTGAATGCTCACCAGAGGGTGACTTCAGCAGAGAAAAGTTTTAATAATCAAGGGGATAAGATAGCCCATTCTGTGGATACAAATAATCCTCTTTCCCCAGCCACACTTGCTATTGCCAGTGGGGTCAGGAACAAAGTGGGCATGGTGGTAAGGATGGAGGTTATACATTGGCTCAACAACATGGTCTTCACTCGCCAAGACTGACCTGGCTACAGCTACTGCTGAGTGTCCAATATACCAGCCAGCAGAGACCCACACTCAGTCCCCAGTATGGTACCATTCCCCAAGCTTTACTACCTGATGGCAGATTATTACATTGGACTGCATCCATCACGGAAGGGGCAGGATTTGTCCTAACTGGAATGTTATAACTGGAATAGACTCACTCCAGATATGGGTTTGCCTTCCCTCACACAATGCTTCTGCCAAAACTACCATCCCTAGACTTATGGAATGCCTTATCCACTGTCATGGTATTATACACAACATTGCTTCTGAACAAAGAACTTACATCACAGCAAATGAAGTGTGGTAATTGGCACAAGCTCATAGAATTCTCTGGTTTTACTATGTTCCTCATCATTCAGAGGGAACTGCATTGAAAGAATGGTGGTATGGTCTTTTGAAGACTCAATTATGATGCCAACTAGGTGGTGATACCTTTCAAGGATGGGGCAATGTTCTCTAGAAGACCATGTATGCTCTGAATCAATGTCTACTCTATGGTACTTTTTCTCTCATAACAAGGATTCATGGACCCAGGAATCAAAGAGTGGAAAGGGAAGTGGTACCACTCATTATCACCTGTATTGATCCTTTAGGAAAAAAAAATTTGGCATGGACAGACTCCAGGAATTAAACACAGGCCTCTGGCATGGCAGATGAGAATTCTGCAACTGAGCCACCATTGCACCACCTCCACTAGAAAAATTTTTGCTTCCTGTCCCTGAAACCTTAAGCTCTCCTGGTCTACAGGACTTAATTTCAAAAAAAGGAATGAAACACTGATTCCATGTAATTGGAAGTTAAGAATGCCACTTGGCCACTTTGGGTCTCTCATGCCTCTGAATCAACAGGCAAAGAAGGAGATTACTATATTGGTAAGGGTGATTGATCCTGACTATCAAAGGGAAATGGAACTGCAACTACACGACAGAGGGAAAGAAGAGCTTTCCTGGGAGATCCTCTATGGTGTCTCTTCATACTACCATGGCCTATAGTTAAAGGCAATAGAAAACTGCAACAACCCAATCCAGGCAAGACTACCAATGGCCCAGAAACTTCAGGAATGAAGGATTGGTTCATTCCACCAGGCAAAGAACCATTGCCAGCTGAGTTGCTTGTAAGGTTAAAGGAAACATTGAATGGGTATTGGAAGAAGGTAGTGATAAATATGAACCATGACCATATGACCACTAATAGAAATGAAGATGGTGATAATATGGATATTTCCTCCTTGTTTTGTTATGAGTATGCTTGTATTTGTACCTAAAGCAAACATTTTGTTTCTTCATATCATATAACAAAAGTTACATTGTTCATCTTATAGTATTTAAGTTATAGGATATCAAGCTTAAGAGTGAATGTCACCTAAGGACTTGCATCTTATTCTGGAGAGACTTAGTGTGTTTCTGTTTGTATTCAGGGCAGTTGAGTATTGTTAGGTGAAATGTTCATCATGCTGTGTTCTAATTAGAGAATAAGTACATTTAAAGTGATATCGATAGCTTCCAAGTTGACAAGGGGTGGACTGTGATGGTTGGGTTCAGGTGCCAACTTGGTCAGGTGATAGTGCCCAATTGTCTGGTCAGACAAGCACTGGCCTAGCCACTACTGCAAGGATATTTTGTGGCTGGTTGAGCAACCAGAAGGATGTTTTATTAAATCATCAGTCAGTTGATTGCATCTGTGACTGATTACATCTATGATCAACTAAGGGCATGTCTTCCACGAACAAGGGAATCTAATTAGTTGGAGATTTTTAAAGGAGAAGAGAATTTTCACTGCTACTTCAGCCAATGAGACTTTCCTGTGGAGTTCATCTAGACCCTTCATCAGAGTTCCAGCCTTGCAGCCTGCTCTATGGATTTTGGACTTTTGCATCCCCATGGTTGCATGATAAACTTTTATAAATCACACATTTACAGATATTTGCTGTTTGTTCTGTTTCTCTAGAGACCCCTGACTAATGCATACACAATGATCAAATGGGATTTATCCCTTGCATTCAAGTTTGGTTCAACGTAAGAAAATCAATTCAATAAACCATTTTAACATAATGAAGGGGGAAAAAACTCATGATCATCTCATTTGATGCATAAAAAGCATTTGACAAAATCCAGCACACCATCTTGATAAAAACACATAGAACACTAAGAAGGGAAGGAAATTTCCTCAATGATAAAAGGTACATATGATAAGCCCACAGTTAACATCCTACTTAGTGGTGAAAGACTAAAAGCTGTCCCTTTATGATCACACAAAAGACAAGTATGCCCACTGTCATCACTATTATTCACCATTGTAATGGAAGTTCTAGCCAGAGCAATTAGGCAAAAAATAAATGAAAGTATAAAATTTGGAAAGAAAGAAGTATTACTTTTCATATGGGCAGATGACAGGATCCTATATACAGAAAATCCTGAAAATCACAACAAACTCTTACAGCTAATAAATAAATGAATTCAGAACTGGTCAAGTACAGTAACGACACCAAAAAATCAGTATTTCTATACACAAGCTATGAAAAAGCATAACAAGAAATCAAGAAAAAATCCATTCACAAAAGCAAATAACAGAATCAAATATCAAGTAATAAATCAAACCAAGGATCTAGAGGACTTCTGCACAGAAAACACAGAGCATGTTCATGCATTGGAAGATTAAATACTGTTAAGATATCAATCTTACCCAAAGCAATTTACATATTTAATGCACTCCCCATAAAATTTCTTTGCAGAAATGGAAAAGAGAATAATCAAATTTATATGGGAGGGGAAGAAGCCCCAGATTGCTCAAGCCATCTTTAGAAAGAAGAATGAATTTGGAGGATACGATTTCTGGTCTTAAAACTTAATGTGAAGCTAAGGTAATCAAAACAGCATCTAACTGTCAGGAGGACAGACATATAGGACAGGAGAAAGGAAATGACTTGAGACTCAGAAATCAACCATCTCATTTATGTTCAACTGATTTCTGGTCAGATGGCAGAGATCAAACAATGGGAAAGAGTAACATCTTCAACAAATGATGCTGCAGAAGCTGTATCTTCATTTGAAAAATAAAAAAGAAAGAGGACTCCATACATTTCATCTTATTAAAAAAAACTCAAAATGGATCATGGATCTACGTATAAGAACCAGAACTATCATACTCCTAGAAGAAAAGCTGGTGAAGCATCTGCAAGACCTTGTCTTTTGCAATGGCTTGTTTATTTTACACCCAAAGCCCAAGTAGTAAAACAAACAAAAAAATAGGTAAATGAGCCCTCATCAAAAATAAAATCTTTTTCATATTATCATGAAAGTAAATCAGCAACCTAAACATTGGGAGAAAGTATTTTGAGACTACATTTCAGATTAAAATTTATTATTCAGAATACATTAAGAAATCCTTCAAATTACCAAAAAGAAAAATAGCCCAATTAAAAATGGGCAAAATATTTGAAATAGGATCTCTCCAAAGAAGATAAACAAATGGCCAGAAACCACATGAAAAGTTTTTCAACATCATTAGTCATCAAGAAAATTCAAATTCAAACCACAATGAGATACTACTCCATACCCATTAGAATGGTTGCTATTAGCTAAACAGCAAATAATAGAAACACTCATTCATTGCTGGTGGCAATGTAAAAATGGTTCTGCCACTGTGGAAATTTGGTAGCTTCTCAGAAAGCCTAGGTATAGAGCCACTACATAACCTGGCAATCCACGTTTAGGTATATACCCAAAAGAATGAAAGGAAGGGCTTAGGGAGATATTTGCACACTAATGTTCACAGTGGCATTATTCCCAATTGCCAAAAGATGAAACTAACCCAGTCACCCATTAACCAATGAATGAATAAATAAAACATGTTATGTTCATACAATGGAATATTATTCAGCCATAAAAAGGAATGAAGCTCCAATATCAGCAACAACAGGGATGAGTCTTGAAGACATCATTTTGAGTGAAATAAGTCAGCCATAAAAAGACAAATATTGTATTAGCTCACTGATTTGAAATAATTTGAATAAGCAAACTCATAGAGTCAGAATCTAGACTATAAATTTCGAAGGGATGGGTTGGGATTAAGGAATAGAAAGTTAAGGTTTACTTTATACAAGTTTCTATTTAGACATATGGAAAAGTTTTTTTAATGGATGGTGGTGATGGTAGCACAACATTCTGAATAAAATTAATATCACTGAAATATTTATCTGAATGTTATCAAAAAGGGAAATGTTAAATTGTATATATAGTTATGATACAAACTTTTTAAAAAATCCATGGAACTATGCTACATAAACAATGAACCCTCAGTTAAACTAAAAATGTACTATCATCAATTTTAACAGATGTTCCACACCAATGCAAGGTGTTACTAGAAGGGTGGTATATGGGAATTCTGCATTTTACATATTATTGCTTTATAAACACACAGCATTTTCTAATAAAGGGAAAAACAAAACAAAATATTTCATTATTAACATCTCTAATAAAGGAAAAACATAAAATGAGAATAAAATATTTCAATTATAATTGGTTTATCTTTTAAAAATTTATTTTTAATTGTGGTAATATAAAATAACATAAAAATCATTTTAACCCTCTGAAGAGGACAATTTCGTACATTAAGTAGATAGTACATTTTCAATACTATGTAAGTTTAACCAATATTTCCAAACAATTTTTATCATCCTAAACCAAAACTCGTACTTATTTAGCAATAACTCTTCATTCCTCCTTCTTGCCACCCCTGGTATATACTATTCTGCTCTCTGTCTCTGTGAATTTGCATATTCTAAGTATGTCAAATAAGAAAACTTATACAATATGTGTCCTTTTGTGTATGGCTTATTTCATTCAACATGATGTCTTCAAGATTTATCTGTTTTGTAGCATATACAAGCACTACTTTTTTTTACATGTACAGCTGAAAAATAACCCATTTTATGGAAATATGATGACATTTTGTTTATCCATTCATCTGTTTTGGACACTTGTATTGCTGCTATCTTTTGGCTACTGTGATTAATACCACAATGAATATTAGTATGCAAATATCTGTTCGAGTCCCTGTTGTCAATTCTTCAGGGTATATACTTGGAGTGGAATTTATGGGTCATATGGCAATTCTATGTTTAATTAATATAGGATTAAAAAGGAGCTACCACAATGTTTTCCACAGTGGCTATACCAGGAAATATTCACAAGAAAACTGTCATCATTGAATCTCGTCTTCCTTATTTAGTGCTTCTACCAAGAAGCCTAAAAATCATAAGTAAAAGAATGTTTCCTCTGTCTAACATATAAGAACATATAAATGGTAAAGGAATGAAACAAGCTATGAGAAAGGGCCTCAAAATGTCTCTATATGTCTATTTCTCTTTTTATAAAATTATAGTATTGGATTACTGTTTTGTGTTTGCTAAAGCTGCCAGAATACAATATACCAGAAATGGGTTAGTTTTTAACAGTAGGGATTTAAGTTACAAGTTACAATTTTAAGACCATAAAAATACTCCAATTAAGGCAGCAACGAGAAGATACTGTTTTAGTTTGCAAACTGCCTGAATGCAATATACCTTAAATGGAACAGCTTTTAAAAAGAGAATTTAAGTTGCAAATTTGCACTTCTAAGGCTGTGAAAATGTCCAAATTAAGGCAAGGTTATGAAAATGTCCAAGTTAAGGCATCCAGGGAAAGATACTTTGGTTCAAGCAGGCTGATGATATTCAGGGTTTCTCTCTCAGCTGGAAAGGCACATAGCAACATCTGCTATCTTCTCTCCAGGAATCTTCAATGGCTTCTCCCGGGCTCTGTCCATTCTGTTGGCTCTGTCAGTTCCAGTGACGCTCATGGCTCTAAAGCATTTTCCAAAATAGTCCCTCTTAAAAGGCTCTAGTAAGTAACCCCATTTAGAATGAGTGGAGACACATCTCCATGACAAACATCTAATCAAATGTTACCAACCATAATTGGGTGGGTCACATCTCCATGGAAACAAAAAAAGAGATACCAGCCAGCAATGTTGTATGAGGATTAAAGGACATGGCTTTTCTGGGGTACACAACAGATTCAAACCAGCACAGATAACTTCTCTCAGGAAAGGCTGCTAGACCGGGGGTTCATTTGGGAAGGCACATGGCAACATCTGCTGGTCCTTCTCTCCCAGGTTTACCTTCTGGCCTTCTCTCTCAGTTCTTGTGAATCCTTTTTTCACATCTCTGGGGAATTTCTCTCTAGGTTTTTACCATCTTTTGTCTTCTTCACAAAGGACTGCAGTAAAGGGTTAAGACCCACCTTGAGTGGATTGGGTCACATTGTTACTGGAGCTGGCAACAGAGCCGAGAACAATCCAGGTCTGGCGCCTCATCATGTGAAAAAATTCAAGAATAAAGGCAACAGGTAGCAGCAAATGGTGAAGTTTTTTGAGGGGGTAATACAAAGTAGAGAAATATTACTGTGGTCCTGCTCAAGGGAGAGATGTACCCCCCAATTAAGCTATGCCTGGGTTTTTATATGCTGGCTTGTTGGTATGCTTTCAGGCAAAAGGAGAAATGGAAAGTCCCCAACTAGGAAGAGAAAGTTTCTGAATCCCCTTTCTTGCTCAACCCCTTATTCCTTCCTCTTTTGGTTTGTTTCAGCTACTTCTGAGAACTGGGAAAATGCTTTTTCAACACCTGGGTGTTTCTGCATTGTGGTGAAGCCATTTTCTATCTAGCTTGAATTTTCACTACAATCTCAAGGTGAAATTAACCCTTTCACTCTGCACTTAAACTGATCAATGTCCCTCACCTTTGGGTGGTCTATTCTAGACTGCCTCAACTATCCCCTGAAGGAGTACTGCACCCTTAATCTTAAGGGGAGGCTGAGGGATGAAGGTTCAACTTCTGGAGCTGCTTCAAGCTGTTTAGGGACTGTAGTCCTTGTCTGCCAGAATAGAAAACTGTTTCCCTCTTTTAGGGAGGCTGAGAGGGGTTAGTCTTGGTCCAACACAGCAGCATATCCATGAGTCACCATGAGTTTAACTTGAAATGTTTTCAGCCTTTTAGAAACAATTTTGATAAGAAGGTCAAAAATACAGGATGAATCAGAGGACAAGAAGGAGAGAAATGAAGGGACTTAAAATGGTAAGATGTATGGGGCGAGTTAAGAAAAGTGTGAGAAAAGATTCCAATCACTTCCTGCATTATTCTTTATTCTCTTGGCCTGTTCCCACATTCTCATATATTTTCTTGGATTTCCCCAAGTGGTTTACATAGAAACAGTGTTCTTCCTGCAGAAACAAGCAAGATCCCCCCTGCCTCATGGTGGGTTCATCAAGGACTCATCTATTTTTCAGAACTATTGCCACCTGGGATTCAATTTGGGCTTTTTGGAAGCCAAGATTTGAGGCTGTTGTTCTCTATATTTTAATTTATACTGAGGTCAGGCTACATCATAATAGAAGATAAGCATTTTCTTTTTCAGTTCAGTTGTTAATAGGTCATTCCAATTTTTCAAGAGGCATCCTAGAGACTTCAACAGGGATGCTGAATGCACTGTCCATACTCTGGAAGAAGAGTGACATAGAGATTCTCACTCATTGAGGCCCATCATCCCATGTGTCCATCAGTTGAGGGGAGCCCTAGAACACTTTTTGCCCCTAGGTATCCCCAGGGGGAAAATTCCATGACTCAGGAGTGGGTTGTCTGGAAACACCTCTCTAACTCTTGATCCTGATGCAAACATTGGGCAATCTGGGCTTTGGACTTTCACCTTCATAGCCCTGAGCCAAACCTCTAATCTTTTTCCAATCATGGGCAAGGAAGTCTTTTAGAAACCATCACCAATTGCTCGATCTAAAAACCACCTTAGAGGAATTGAAGGGACTGAGGTCCTGCTTGGCTAAAGTTAAAACCTATCTGTTTCTTTGGAGAGAGAAGCTCAATGTCTGCGAGAGAATAAGGGTTTTTGTGAAGTTCATATAAGATCCATTCACAAAATAGAAGATGGCTGAGACTATATTGGATAATTTCTTCTGGGGACAGGGAGTAGAATAAGAGCAGACAGGGCTAAAAATGGATATCCCTCAAGAAGAAGAGGGCTTCCTCACTGCAGGATATTTCCTTATGGAATATCTTGATGCAAACCCAACAATAGGTCTGCATAAAGGGCAAAGAACAGTGAAGAAGATGAAGAAACAAATACCAGGACTTAGAAGTTAGAATTAATGGGAGGAAAGAGGGGTAGAAAGAGGAAAGAATGCACCAAAATGGGGGGCAGGAAAGGGAAGGACCTGTGTGGATAGTTCATGGTTAGTGAATTAAAGAGCACTTCTGGGGAAGGGTAAGAGGGATCCACTCCCGAAAGTGCCTGAACACACTAAGAGGACCGAGGACTTCAAGGTCTCCCAAAGTCCTTAGTCCAGACTCTGCCTTTCCTCCAGCAATAGGGATAAGGTGCCCTCTAGGATCACTGCAAGAAACCAGCATGGGCAGGGAACTTGCAAGGATGGAGCCCCACTTGATTGAGGATTTACTTTTCTTTCAAGAGGAGGAAATGCACCACGTTGAGGGTGAGCAAAGGAACTTGCCTTGAGTGGTTTAATGGCCAATCACAAAGAAGGAGTTGTGAGAGGAACACCTAAAGAATGGCCATGGAGTAAGTATGAGGAAATGAGACTGGATAGGGCCAAGGGTGAATATCCCTAGCCATCCAATAAAGGAAGTCTCCCAGATAATCTCCTTCTACCCACTTACAAGAGGTTTTACAGATAATAGTTTTGGAGAAAACCGAAGGAAAGTGGGGAGTGAGGGAAGAACATTGGAGAAGTTGGAGAGAGTCACTTCATGGAAGAATTAGGGAGTGTAGGGACAATGGAATGATAGAAGATGTGAAATGTCTTACTTAGTCTCTGCCTGGACTCAGATGCCATGAAAATCAAGGGCAGTCATGGCATGTAGTACCTGGGGACCTAAAGGATCATGAGACTGTCCCAAGCTGGATGCTTAGGTCTTTCCCTTCCCCATGGGCAAGGTATCTTCAGAAAAGCTGTGCCCATTATCCAACCCAGGAGCCACCATAGGCAGAGAGTTACAAGAGAGGAGATTTCCCTTTCCTTTGTTCTCAAACTATGATCTGGCCTCCTTGGGAAGAGGGTCAACAGACTGAGGAGGCTAACAAGGGTGTTGCTCCAGGAAGAACCTATAAGTCACATACAGAAAAACAGATGAGAGGGTATCCCTTAGGACATCCTCCAAGGAAAGTTGGAAAAAGAGGATGGGACAGAACCAAAGATGTCAAGACCAGAAGTAGGACAAAAGAGGATAATGCACAAGAAGTATTGAAGTTGGTTACTTTGGTGCAGACCTAGTAGATGGATCACAGCAGGAGAAAAAGAAGGAAATATTGAGAAAAGTGGTCTACCAAGACTGAGAGAAGGGAAGGACAGAAGGTACTGAGGAAGTTTAGAAGTCTCTGGTCTTGATCTAGGAGAAGGGGTTGGATATGGGCCTAGGGGACCAAGGTTTCTGGCCAAAACTCATGGGGAATAGAGAAGTAAGTACTTTCATTTTGGGGTGTTCCATGTGCCAGAGGAAGTGGAAGACCCAATAAAAAAGGCAAGGATTAAAATAACAGAAGTCAACAAGAGAAAGATGAAGAGGAATGGTGAAGTGGTGCTGCAGGAGTCAGTGTCAAGCAACATGACTTATGGAGTGCAGTTTCTGCAGACCAGTGACTTAGGTGGACCTTTGCTGGCTTGCCAAAAAGAGATGTTACTAGAGCTCTGCTGGCACCAGAATTAAGCCCCAATACAGGTCTTGGGTCTCATCATGTGAAAGAAATCAAGGACAAGAGAAACAGGTAGCAGCAAATGGTGAAGTTTATTGAGAGGACAGTACACAGTAGAGAAAGATTACTGTGCACATGCTCATCAAAGTGAGGCATCCTTGATTAAGCTATGCTTGAGTTTTTAGGTGCTGGCTTGTGGCTATGCTTTCAGGTGAAAGTTAGGCATGGAAAGTTCCCAATTCAGAGTGGAAAGTTTCCAACTCTCTATTCTTGCTCAACCCCTCCTTTCTTCCTTTTTCTGTTTGTTTCAGCTGTTTTTGAGAGATGCATAGTGTTTTTTTCAACACAAAGGTGTTTCTGCACTTCAGTGAAGCTGTTTCCTATCTTGTTTCAGTTTTTGCTGCAATCTCAAGGCTGACTTAACCCTTTGGCTCAGCATTTAGACTGACTGATGACCCTGGCCCTTGGATGACCTATTCCAGCCTGCCTCAACATATTAATTGAAATAGCCTAACCAAAAGATCCCAACCACAATAGATCTGCCCCCAAGTGAAAATAACTTTGTATTTTCTGGGGCACATAACAGATTCACATCAACCCAGTCCACCATCTGGACCCCCAAAAGATATGTTCTTTCAATATGCAAAATACATTCATTCCCCACAGAAGCTTTAAATCATTTCAGTAACGATATTAAGTACAAAGTTTCAGCAAAATCGGTTATGGACATGGTCTATCCTAAGTCAAAATTCTCCTCTGGCTGTGGACCTATGAAGCTCAGAACGAGTTCTGCTTCTAATACACAAAGGAGAGATAGTCATGGGAAATATGTTCCCTTTTCCATAGGGAGAAATTGGGAGAAAAAAAAACAGGGTTCAAATGTCCCAGTTTCAAAAACCTGTAAAGCAAGCTCCATTAGATTTCCAGGTCTGAAAGTCATCTATAGAATGATGTTTTATTCTCAGGGCTTGACAAAACAGCAGTCCCACCCTCTTCAAGTTCTTACACAGTGGACTTGCTCTTTCCAAACACTGGGGCAAAGGTTCCAACATCTCCAAGCATTGGGGAGACCACCTGGTTCACCATTCCACCCTCTTCAAGCAACCAGGTGGCAGCCAGACGCTCTGCCATCTTCAGGATACACTCTCAACCCCCTAACATTAGTGCAGTGGTGGACAGACTTTCTCCAATCCAGGGGGGAAATATGCTCCACTCATTCTGAGGCATGGGACTGTAGCATTCTTCCTGGACAACAGGCCGACCAAGCTCCCCTCAATTCCCCAGGTATCTGAGAGCCCCGGGGTGGTAACTCTCTTCTTGTATAATATGGAGGAAAGACCACATCTGCAAACTCACCCTTTCCACATGGATGGGGGGGTCCCCTCTTTTGGCCCAAGGTTTCTGGGCTCTAGAGCTTAGATTCCATGGTTCTGCCTTTGAAATCATTTTTCTTTTAATCTGTCCCTTTTCTGGGACAGGCAGGCTGGCAGTGGTTTCATTCCTACAGATCTCACAAAAAAGTGTTGTGTGGACATGCAGCTCATAGGGATCGCAACTATCAGACAGTAGAACTTGAACAAATCCTTTCTGGATCCTCTATCCTTTCTGGATCCTCTATCTCTAAGCCTGTCTCATCCTGAAATGGTATGCTGGTTAAATTCTTACCCATGGGACTCTATTCTCTGGAGACTCACTTTCCAGAAACTCAGAATTTTCCAAACCATAAATTTCTAGATTTGTACCCAATAGTTCAGTTCTCAGTTTATCCTTTTCCACTCGCATTTTATTATAAGCCACAAGGAGAAGCCAGGCTGCATTTCCACACTTAGTTTGAAAATTTCCTCAGTTATATATCCAAACTCATGGCTTTCAAATTCTCCCATCATCCAACCTCAGTATGCAATCTTGCCAAATTCCTGGTCACTTTAAAACAAGGCTCACCTTCCTTCCAGTTTGCAATAACACATTCATCATTTCTGACTAAGGTCTCATCTGAAGTACCTTTGGAGTCCTTATTTTGGCTAAGATCCTCTTCAAAGCAATCTAGAGCTAGATTTTCTATCAAGTTCCTCATAATTCTTCCAGAATCTTCACCTTATCCATTTATAAAGCCATTCTAGCATTTTTGGTATTTGCATCCCACAGCACCTCATTTCTCTGCTACCTAAATCTGTTTTGGTTTGCTAAAGCTGCCAGAATACAATAAATATATCAGAAATGTATTGGCTTTTAACAAGGAAAATTTATTAAGTTACAAATTACAATTATAAGACTATGAAAATGTCCAAATTAAAGCGTCAACAAGATCATGCCTCTTTCTCTGAGGAAAAGTTGCTGGCACGTGGGGTTCCCCTATCACATGGGAAGGCACATGGCCATATCTGCTGGTCCTTCTTTCCCAGGTTCCTCTGCCATGTGGGAAGGGGCATAGCCAGAGTCTGCTGGCCCTTCGTTTCCAGGTTTAGCTTCTGACTTCAGTGGCTTTCTCCCTCAGATTCTGTGGGTCCTTTCTTTGCATCTCCAGGGCATTTCTCTTTAAGTTCCTTGGGTTTTTAAGTTCCTTTAAGTTCCTAAGGGTTTTTACTATCTTTTGTCCTTTTCACAAACAGCTCCAGTAAAAGATTAAGACCAATCTTGAATGAGCTTGGTCACATCACAATTGAAATAGCCTAACAAAAAGTCCCACCCACAATAGGTCTGCCCCCACAGGAATAGTTTAAAAGAAATTGGTACTCTCTGAGGTACAGAACACATTCAACCCAGCAAGATTTTCAACCCTAAAGTCATTCCAAGCTTCACTAGGCTAGAATGAAATTTAAGGGACCCACACACATGTGCCACAATTCCCAAAAATGCAGATATTTAATGTCAATGTCTTAGTTAGAGCAAGGGTTTGACAGATAGCTTGACATAGGTTCTGTAGGCAAAGTTCCAATCTTCTATTGGCTGTAGACTTAGGAAAAGGTACATTGGAGACATTGTAATTTTTTATGCCTCAGGGCATCATCTATAAAATTAAGAAAATAACAGTACCTATCACCAGGGCTGACACTCACTTGGAACACACCTTTCAGCCCTATGTGTTGTTATTGGCCAAAATAATTTCTAATTATTTTGTTAAGTAATTTGTATATTAACCTTGAGCATAATGTTACATTTCAATTAGATAATGCATGTAAAATGCTTGGCATAGACCTGGGCATATAGTAAAATTTAATAGATATTTGTCATCAATAATCAACAATAACATTAGTAAAATAGACATATTGATTTTTGGACTATTTTATATGTCAGAAGCAGTCATTAAAATATTATTTCTGAGTTTTCTTCAACATCTCCAATTCTGAATTAAGTCTAGTACCTTTTAACATAACCAATTAATAGAATATGGCAAACAAGGTTTTTAACAATTAACTTAATATATTCTTTTAAAGAGATTCAAGACTCTTTATGTTAGATTGTTGCTGAAGGAATGGTGTTTATTATAGGAATCATTATTTCTTATGCTGATAAAATCTGTAGTATAGACACCTCTTCCCTTTCCAAAGTAAAATTAGTGACATTAAAGAATAGTGTTAAAAACCATTAGCATCTAAGTGAGGTTGCTTTTCATAAACATAATCAGTCAAAACTGCATTAATATTTGGTTTAAAACCAATGTTTAATAACTTGTTAGATTATAAGAACTCAAAACCTATTACCAAGAAAAAGATACATAGTAAACTATTTACCTGTAGGAGTCCCTGGAATCTAGTCACAGACCATATTGAAAGCTTCCTCTCTACCATCAGGGTATGAGCTGGTTTGAAAGAATTATGTATCCTAGAAAAGCCATGTTTTAACCCCAAGCCAATCTTGTGGGAACAAGTTTATTTTAATCCCTATTCAATAATGTAGGTTGGAATTTTTTTATTAGATTTTCTCCATGGAAGTGTCACTCACCCAGTTGTGGGTATTAACCTTGGATGAGAGGGAAATTCGACTTCACCCATTCCAGGTAGGTCTTAATTAGTTGACTGGAATCCTTTAAAAGAGGAAACATTTTGGAGAGAGTCCCTTCAGAGCCATGAGAACCATGGAGCCCACACAGCCAGAGACCTTTGGAGATGAAGAAGGGAAACACCCCTGAGCATGAAACAAGATGCCTGGAGAGAAAGGTAGCAGACCTCACCAAGTTCACCAAGTGCGCTTCCAGCTGAGAGAGAAACCCTGAATATCATTGACCTTTTGAACCAAGGTATGTTTTCCTGATGCCTTTGATTGGGCATTTTTATAGTCTTGCTTCAATTGGGACATTTTTGCGGGCTTAGAACTATAAAGTAACAACTTATTAAATTCTCCTTTTTAAAAGCCATTCCTTTTCTGGTATATCACATTCTGGCAGCTAGCAAACTAGGGTATGACCAGGTAGAACTAGGATATCCATACAAAAAATTCTGACAGGGCAAGTCTTCATTGGCATGACAGAATTTGAGAGGTAGCATCATTACACAAAAAAAGCAGACTCCTTAGGTTATACAAACTTTCACTCAAGATTACAGATGTGCATCAATAGGTAGCTATCACTTCAAATCTTCCTTTGCAATTCAATATATCCTCATTCCAGAGATCTTAGAATTTGCTAACAGGCTACTTCCAAATGCTGCTCTCCAACAGGTGCAGGTTCTTATCACAAAGTGAACTCATTTGCACCTGCTTAAGGCACTGCAAGGAGTACAGTAGCTGTGTCAGTAGTGTTTTTGCTTATCAAATTTACATTTCAAAGTATCTAAATTGTTTTGAAAGTGTATCCCAGTGTGGAGTCTTTTGCAATCTCTACTTGATGTTTAAAATGCCTGGTATCTACAGAAAAAAAAAAAAAAAAGAAAAGAAAAAGGACTATGATTTTATGATTTCTTGGCATTTGATCAAACACTAAGGAAAAAACGAAATTGCTTCCAAATAGGGCAAATTTACAAGTAGTTCTTTCTGCAGATATGTATGGTTTATACCACCATTAATACTTTGAATACAATTGAACTGAATACTAAGGTTGAAGGAATTTTAGATGGTTTATTCATTTCATAAATCAATACACTTGATATCCAGAGAGCTTAAGATAAGGGTAAAATAATGCTGTCAGGTATTCCTGGGATTGATCTCTGACTCTGTCACTTAAGCTGGGGAATGCTAAGCTTCAGTTTCTTCATCTGCTAATGTTAAATGAGATAACTTACATAAACAATTAAACAATAAATTGATATACTAAAGAACGGATTCTAGTGGAAAGGACACGAGTGGAAGCAGGAACAGACTACAAAGAAGAGATGAGGTGATAGACTAGCTATAGGCCTTACAGAAGGAGGGAAGATTGGCACACAACAAAAAACATTTTAATATCTACTAATAGGCCTGCCAGCCTGACCTTTCACAGGGCATGGAAATGGTGCTGTCTGTGTGTCTCTGTTTGGCCCTCCAGATCATTCCTCCCCCTTCTCCAATCTGTTCTCTGCCCTGGGGTTGTGGCCAATCTGCATGCTCCATATCAACATGTTGTACTCCTCCAGCTTCCTGTTGGATTCTGGTAAGTATTACATCCCCTTTAGGCCAGGCTGGTAGCACCATTTATTGTGTTTCCTCTACACCTACACATTTGTAAATAGTCCCTTTTGTAAATAATTTAGTCTTGAATTATCAATTTCTAGAGACCAACTGTTTCCAGCTGAAATACCACTGGATATAGAACTTGACAACAGAGTAGTACTGTAGCTTCCTTCAAGATATGAAAGTAGCTCCTACTTGTATAACTCCATATTGTTCCTCTGGTTTTTGTTCAGACAAGTTGTTATGAGATACAGTCTTTCTGTGTATGCTGCTGAAGCTGGTTTGTTGGGGAAGTTTTCTGTTCTGGATTAACTGCAGGGTCATGGTGCCAGACATATTGGATCCCTCAAGTACAGGACAAACAGAACCTGGCCAGGGGTCCACAGTGCCATTGTTGAGGGAGCCTGAGAGTCATTGAACAAATTATTTGTAAGCACTAATGGAATAAAAGGAGCGTTTATTTAGTGCTAACATGGGATGCTTAAAAAATTTTGTTGAACAGACAATTTTTGCACTATTATAAGCTATTACATTAGAAAATTATATCATCTTGCGTTCAATAAAACATTTGTCAGTTTCTAATTATATCCATGAAGACAAGGTTAAGAAAATATGAGGATAGGATTCAATAGCTGATTCATTATCTATGACCCACAATGCCAATCAACAGATGGATCTCAACATGAAGAAGTGTATCTAGAGACATGACATTCAGATATTTCCATTTCTGCCAACTTATCAAAGACATGGAAAATGCCATAGAATGCAGAATATGTAATGTTTTAGAAAAGACAATATTGAGAAGAATAGAACTAACATTCATGAATTAAGACTAAGTTTCTCTGTAGTATGAAAGGGGCTAAAATTCAGATGACATAATTTAGTGAAAATAAGGATAGACTTTAATTTTAGGCTCAGAAAAATACAAATCTTACAAACACAGGACTGCTTTAGACTTAGGTTATAGTAGTAGTTTATGTAAAACATATTAGAAGTTCTAGTTGGCCATAAATTCAAAACAAGATGACAAAATAATGGGATGAATAAAAATATAGACAGAAGTACTAACTGCTCTGCTCAGATCTTAACTGGAGTAGCATGCTCATTTCTTAGTGACACATTTTTGAGAGGAAGTACTGAAAACCAGAGGGCATCTAGGCAGCAAAGAAAATATGATAAGTGGGTGAAAACGCTTTGTACTGAAACAAAAATTTAACTGGGGAGCAGGGAGAGCTGTGCTGTTTTGTGCCAGTGCAATAGGACCAATCGGCAGAATTATTGTGTCTGACTTCAGCTTAGTTAGTATAGTAAAAATAACAATTATAGCTGTCCAACAAACACTAAAACAGTACAACTCCAAGGATAGTCTGGAAATAATCTCAGAGCATGGAAGAGGAGTCTGTGATCTGGAAAAGAAATTAGGTTAAAATGTCAGAAGTTCTGAACCTTCTGGGGACTAGGTCTATTAAAGAAAAATATCAGATATGTGCCAAATTGTTAACTATATATTTATACTCCTGGGTGAGACTTGTGATTCTAGATGTGTGCACAGTTTTTTTCCACTAGATAATATTCTGTCTTATAATTTTGCTACACATCTCATAATTTCCAAAGCTATTATACTCATTCTTTTCTCCCTCCTATATAATTTATTCACTTTATTTTTAAGTTGTAAAGGTCTTCATCCTTGCATTCAGTTGGTAAATGTATCTATTTCACTGTGGCCAAATGTGAAAGTGCTGCAGTTCTGACAACACATTCATATCTGTCCCAGCTTAATTTTAAAAATATTTAAGCCTCTAACTCTAGGATTTTATATTGTAGTACTCTGTAAATTATTATCTTTATTCAGAAAAAAGTTGATATTTATGTAAGGTTTTATAAGCTTGTCAAAGACATATTCACATAAGATTACTGTGAAAATTCTATACATTTATGACCAATGCAATGCTATTTAACCGTAATCATTGAGAAAATCATTACAAATCAATTTTATAAAATGCCCGCAGAAAGAACGTGTCTTTCATTCAACACATACAGTGAATTTGACCTAGCAATTTAGATACTTTCACTAGAATGGGTCATGACAGGTTATTTTTTCTCTATTCAGTTGAAGTCCTCTTCTAACATACCCAGCCTTTGCAGCATCTCCACCTCTACCTGTTTTCAATTATATCAGCATTTTCTCCTAGATTCTGTTAATTGGTAGAATTTAAACTAGTCAAAAATCTCTGTCTACCTATCCACTTAATATAACAGCAGACAACAGAAAGGAACAGAAAATGCAAAGGAATATTATGTAAAAATGGAATTCAAACCAAAATTTAAATTCTTCTGTGGCCCAAATCATCTATATAATTTGTTTAATCTTCTACTTTACTTGTAGAAGTAAGGAAAGCTATTGAATTGATTTGGAATGACTATCTAGAAGCACAATAAACTTTGTCCTATTACCTTTGAAAAACAATACCTGTATTGATACTGTACTGCCCAGGCCAGATTCTAACAAAAGAAAGAATAATTAACTAACTGATTAAAGTTGTAAAAGAAGAATACTTTCACAGTGCATTACTAAGTTCATTTTGATAGAATAAGGTAGTGATTTATAACATTTTTGGGATTTGAGCCCCTGTGATAATCTCAAAAATCTTTAGATTCCGTTGAAAAATGCACATGCTCAGATACACAACAAAGGTTAACAACACATTATGGCTGCAGTCAAGCTACCATCAGTATTTTCCCCCTGGGGTAGAAAAATAAAGTAAGTCTAATAAAATTGACTTTTTAAAAATATATTTTAAACAGCTAGAAATTAAATCCACTGGAAAAACTGTTTTATCAGAAACTCTAACAAGACCCAAATCTACTGAATAAGTATAGAAAAGACCACTAACATTTTCCAAAATAATTGCACAGATGCCATACAGTTCTATTCTGCCACATCAACATGGGCAAAAGAGCAATGCTCCTTTTAGGTACATGTTGAACAAGGTCATGCACAGATAGGCCACTCCTCTAAGCATTCTTCTTGTCCTTAGCCTCCTTTATGTTTGTGCCCAGACATCCATGTTTACCAAGTTCTTGTGGCTTTGCTCTAGCAATTAACCCACTTTGACTCTCAGGCCTCAATGTATGTCACTCACCTCAACTCATTCATTACTATACACACCTTGTGCAGAACCCACATCTGGCTCCAAATGATAAGATCCTCAACCCCACAACCGTTAGACCCCTAGTCCACACACTTCATCCAAGACCCGCAGCTGGTCTCAAATGATAAGCTAACCATCCCCACCATCCTCAAACTCCCAGCTACTTTCCTTTTTCTGGGCTGAATTTCTGATTAATGGTCAGCTCAGAAAGTTCAGCTCTACATAGAGACAAAATGGTGATGGACTAACGTCACTAAAATATGTTTGTTCTTTCTTCTAGAGATGTCTCTTTATATACTCTCAGTATAGGGACTCGTTTGAATTGTTTGCTAGTAAAAGCAATGCCTTTATGCTGACATGTCCATATTCTTATACAGATTAGGTAGTAACCCTCAACAGGGTGACTGACTTAGGAAATGAGTCCTGTTTTCAACTCATAAAGAGAACATTAGTAAATGAGATTACAGTCTCATAAGAGTGAATCCCAGGCTTTGTCTTCTAGCCAACTAAGTTAATGGTCACAGATTCTATGAACTTGACTGTTGACTTTACAAACCTGGGTAATAGCATTCTAGTTCATCTTAGGACATTTTATATTCAAGATTCCATCCTGGTAGTAGCCAGAATCTTTATATGCACCTAAAAATTAAGCAGTTAAAAAAATTGGCATCCATATATAAGATATATGGATAACTGAGAATCCATAAAGAGCAAAGCAAAAATAGTGAGTATATTTTTATGAACAGAGATAAGCAAGCAATGAAGTCTTTTGCTACATTAATTTTTAAGACTCTCTCTATTAATTTCCTTAAACAATTGCATCTCTTATGCCTGCCTTAGGTTTTGCACATATTTTGATAAAGCATCTGTATTTAATAATCTTTGATCATGCAAAATTAAACACAATCTTTTAATATTTCTTGTAATAATGTCCTCAAGACTTTTTTTCTCAAGAAAGTTCCAGAGACTCATGAGCCTTTGATTCCTGAACATCTATTAAAAAGCCACAACCGAGAGGGAAATTCCTCTAAATATTGCTGAATCAAGTTACTTTTTCAATTTGAAACTCTATTGATCCATTCTGAGATACTTTCTTATAATTTCAGTGGTCTGAATAGAGGTAATAGTCACCAAATCATATTCTTGATCATACAGAACTATTTAAAAACTGAAAAATGGGGTTTATTTCAGCTTCTTTAAGAAAGACAATCGTTTTTAAGGTAAAAAAAAAAAACGATGAGAGAAGTTGTGAGAAAAGTAAAAGTAGTAGCCTAGTGTTACTATAAAGGTTATTTTCTTTTCATTTGAATAAATCATATAAATTCTTTATTGTTCTTCATCACTGACCTCCTTGTTTTCTTTGCATTTCACTTTCCTATATTCAAATTCCAGACCAATCAAACTGCTTGCCATTTCCTAAACATGTTATGTTATTTTATTCATGAGTATCTTTGCATGTTCGGTTTCATCTAAATGCAACAACCCTCTCTCAAATTCTTCTGGATAAACCATCTGCCAGGATTCCAAACAACAATTTCCATTTCATGGAAACATTTTCTGACACTTGCTATTACAAAAAGTTATAAAAGTCTTCAAGTTATTTTTTGTGTACTTCTATCAGCATTTTTTGCACTTGTTGAGATCATGGGTTATATTATCTGTATCTTTTATGAGACTTGAGCACAAAGGCTTTGTCTTTTTCCTCTAACATTGACTAACATAGGCCTAGAATACAGGTTGTAGAATTGAGTAAATGACTGAATGAAGAAAAATGGCTGCAAGCTTTGTTGTCTCTGAATGCGCTGCCAAAAGGTTAGCAGAACTCCAAAGAATACATATAAAGTGACCTAAAAAGTAAATCACTAAATGATCAAGCTAATCAGTTCATTTATAATCATAAGATTATAAGATTATAATTATACACATACCAATTATTTTAGTTATTTTAATAGCCAATTCAGATTGATAACTGATTTGGTTACTATACATTCCAGCCCCTGCTCTGCAGTCAAAACTGGCTAGGAAGCTTGGAGCTGCCTCTTATAAACTGAGATTGCCTCTGGATAAGGGCAAAGATCAATCAGACCATATAAAAAATTATTCCAAAGTTGATGCATCAGTTGACTCTTCTGAACAGTAAGATATGATAGTAAAGAGAATAGGCTCTGGAGACAGGCAGATATGCCTTCAGTTCTTAAAACATTTACCTTCAGAATGTGTGACTTCAAATGAATTACCTTTCTAAGCAAACTTTATGCATGTTTTAATTTTTTTTAAAAGAATACTAAAATCTACCATTTAGGATATGGGTGGGAGAATGGTATGAGAGTTTGATGAGATCATATGCAAAAAAAATGCCTAGCTCCATGCCCAACACATAATAATAAAAATTTGTTTATTTCCATTTAATACCACTTTTCCTTTACAACTACTCCTCATTGAGCTTTGCTCTGCATCTGCAACCCTTCTGAATGCTGCAGTAATTTGATGGAGAATTACAGACTCCACCAAGAGCGCCCGTAACTCTTAGAATGCAGCAAAGGTAGAATAGCATGAAGGTACTGAGCATAATAATTGCTCTCCTTCCTTCCTTCCTTTCCTACCTCTTCCTTCTATTTTTCCTCTTCCTTTTACTGTCTTCTTTCTTCTCTTTCTCTTCCTCTTCTTTTTCTTCAAAGAATCTGAGCAAATCTAAGCAATATAAAGACATTCTAAAAATTGAAAGTTCATTTGTACTAAAATGTTAGCAATGAGTGTCTGCTCTCATTTTATCTGAAGTTAGTCATCATCTCTAATCTTTATTTCTATTTGAATTTTCTTCCAGACCCATTTTCCCCAGGTTTCTAGTATAGTGTTTAAAACCCATCACAAAATGATGAAAATAGTATACTGTGTTCTCCTCTTATCAGAAATTTAAGGCTGCATCTTTACACTCTGCTGCTTTTTTATTCAACTTAGTAAAAAAAAAATAGCTAATTTGCTTAATTTTACATAAACAAAACTGGTTGATTGATGAATCTTTCACTTTTCAGCTCATTGCTTCAACACTAGGTAGGTAGATACAAATTAAGTTATTCCACTGGAGCAGGCACGATAGGGAGGCATTTCCTAAAACAGGCAGAGATTATAGCTGCTGAGATAAACCTTTAAGGTATTAGACAAGTGTTTGGTGGAGAATAGTTAATAAACACTAATTAAGTCAGCTACAAAAAATCCCTGGGGGAAGATCGATATTATTAAGTGTTTAAACTAGCTTTTCACATTTACTGAGTCTGTATGCATTTGGATAAGCAGCAATTCCTCCTTCACATTCCTATTTCTCCTCCCCTTTCATATAAACTGAATGTTGGCTTGCAGATCACACTCCTAATTATCTCTTGCTTGCTGAAGAAACTGAAGTTGCCACACATGTAATATACATTTCACAACCTTACCTAACTCTGTTACTGATGTTGTTTGCCAATAAAGTTGATGAGCCTGCTAAGATTAAGAATGAATATGAACAAGAATAAAAGAGACCCACTTACTCCAGAGATAGAGCAAAGGAAAATTATACTTGGTTGACAGTGTAAATTCAGAATAATCCTGATTTTAGCACTAACTACCATTCGTTATTTAGAGTTAAGTAATAATCAACAGACTGTAGAAGAACAAGTCACCAGGTAAACTGAATCTGAAGCACACTGTGAATACAAGTTGTCCTCAATCAATTATTGATTACTTAAGTGTGCCATAGATCAATAATAATAATAGTTAGCATGTATGAAATATGCTTTACAAGTCATCCTCATGGCCTTAGAATGAGGTTGACCTTACTATGATCTCCATTCTTACTATGAGTAATCTGAGGAAAGATGACTGCTCAGAGCCACACAACTAATAGAAAACAGAGTTGGGAACTAACTGAGGTGACATAGTTCCAGAATCCATACTCCATCCAAGACAACCTTCTGTTTTCTTGAGGTGTCAAATTTTAATTTCACTGAGCCAGGGCCAGGTCTGCAAAATTGGCAGAGAGGCTGTCAATAAGGCATCAGACAATCCTTGATGTCAGGAAAATATTATTTGTCAGAATAAAAACTGGAGACACTAAAAACAAACAAACCAAAAAATGGCCAGGTGATCGAAGAGGACATACTTGGAGGCCAGGACCTCAGAAATCACTCCAAGAACAGCATCGGTCTTTTCATGAGTTATTACTATTCTAGTTTCTATTATTTTCCCACCAGGCCACCTGTGTGGTATCTGGAAAAGTCCTTATAATTTTAAATGACCTACTAATACAACAAATAACAAGACCTTATATTTATTGAATGCTTACTCTGTGCCAGGCACTGAGAAAGTGTATTATGTGTATTATTGCATTTATTTCTTGCATCTTTCTGAAAGGAATATTACTTATTTACTTTAAAGTTAAAACTATGTTAAACTTATGAAGTTTAACATAGTTTTGAAATTACAAAATTAAGAAATTGCCTATGACCTGGAAATTTTCATCTTGGATATATATCCACAAGATGCATATCACAAAGACTTACAAGGATGCTCATTACAGTGTGCTCTGTGATGGGTGGGGAGTTGGAGACAATGGAAGTATCCTTCACAAGGAGACTGAATAGATAAAATGTGGTGAAAGACAAATATCGGTTATTGTGCAACTGTTAGAAGCAATGAGTGTATGTGTGCGTGTCTACGTGAACAGACTGTAAAAACGTATATGGGGATATATATTTGTGAATCATATACCTGAAAATGACTTGTATCCAGAACACATAAAGACTACTACAATGCAATAATAATACAAATAACCTGATTTAAATGAGCAAATAATCTGAATAGACATTTCTCTGAAGATATATAAATGGCTAATGAGTACATGAAAATATGTTAATCATCATTAGTCATCAGGAAAATGGAAATCAAAGCCACAATAAGATACCATTTCACACCCTTTAGGATAGATATACTCAAAAAAGTGGTCAATAACAAGTGTTGGTGAGAAACTGAGGAAATGGGAACTCTAATATATTGCTGGTACAATTGTAAAATGGTACAGCTATTTTGGAAAGCAGTTTAGCATGTCCTTAAAATGTTAAACATAGAATTAGCATATGATCAAGCAATTCCATTCCCAGGTATATACATAAGATGATTGAAAACATGAAGGAGATAGCAGTATTATTTATAATAGCCAACAAGTGGAAACAACCTATATGTCTATTAATTGATGAATGCATAAACAAGCTGTTGTATATCTATGCAATGGGCTATCATTGATTATAAAAAGTAATAACAGGGTGGGCCATGGTGGGTCCATAAGCAGAGTTCTCGCCTGCCGTGCTGGAGATCCGGGTTCAGTTCTGGGTGCTTGCCCAGGTGAAAAAAAAAAAAGGTAATAACACACTGATACATGCTACAGCTTGAATGAACTTTAACAACATTATGCTAAGTGAAAGAAGACAATCACAAAAGACCACATCTTACAAGATTTCATTCATCTAAATGCCCACAATCAGCAAACCAATAGAGACAGAAAGCAGATTAATGGTTACTTAGGGATGTGGAGAAGTGTGGGGGAAATGAAAAGTGAGAGCTGAAGTTACAAGGTTTTTCATTGGAGATGAAAATATTCTAAAATTAAATCATGGTAATGGTTGCAAAATCCTATGAATATACAGGAAATGAATTATATACTATAACTATAGTTATGTGAGTTATAACTAAACATATCTTCACAATAAAGCTGTTAAAAAACATAGCACAGAATGCCACAAATAACGAATATAGTAAGATGTACAGCACAGCATTATTGATATACTCTAAAATACCTACACATAAAAAAGCAATCCTAATTTGTTTATAGAATGTTCACAAAAAAGATAAACATCAAACATATTAAGATGATTGCCCAGAGAGAGAGAGAATATAGCAGTAAGGAAAGTATAGGGTGAACATACCATTTATTGCTCAAAACAAGACATATTTGAGTTGAAAAGGGCCAAAATTAATAATTACACCAGAACAATAGGTATCCAATGACACTGTTCCAGCCCAACTCAGAGGTTTAGTTATACTAAGTGAATTTAATGTCTATTAGAATTTTATATACAAATATCCATTCATTTGATTCTCTGATTTCATCATCTTTGTGACTTTCACATTGACTCCACTTCACCTACATATGCAGTGGTCTCACCACAGCCTTCTGCATCACTCAGAATTGCTCTGTCCCTGAAATAGGAAATTCAAATGCCCGCTATCTCAATAAGACCCCAATTCTTCTCACTACTTCATCAGTTAAACCCAGTACAATTCTTCTTCAGCTTCATCAAGAACTGAAACTTTCTTATCCTCCCATGTCCTTGATTTCTTAAACCTACACTATTTGGTCTCCCTTCCAAATAAGCTTTGATTCTATAGCCACCATTTCAATTCTATCAATGCCTTTGCTGTCATATCTTAGCCCAAGCTCGAACCTTTTCTTATGCGTGTACCTTAGCTGCTGTTGGCTTCTACTGTATGTGTAAAGTTTTTTGCTCCCCCTACATCGGGGTGACTGGAAATATGTAGTCTTCTACCCCATTCAGAGAATCAATGTTTCTATATTTCCTTATATATCTTACTCTCCATCTTCACAATAGAGTTTCTGTCCCAGACTTCCTTCTTTTCTCACAAACCTTTAACCAATCCACCTCTCTCCTCTCTTGGTAGATAATCTCAGCTCCCATATTGCAGGAAAAAAATGGAAGAGATGGAGGTCAGTAGACAAAATCTCATATTTTCACTATGAATTCTATGAAATTATCTCCATCTCCATCCATCTTTTCCCTTGTCCCTCTTGCTGCACTAGATTATAGCATCACAGCCATACATTTAAGCTCATCATTTACTTTAAAACACTAATTACCCCCATGTTTTTAATCTTGCATTTGATACTGCCTCAAAAACATACACACAATCTTTCATCCTTAAGAAATTTCCCTAAATCCCGTAACTATTTATCCCTGCCTAAGTTATTACCCCATCTCTGATTTGACAATTACAAACTTCTTTAATGAATTTCCATTATCTATCTCCATATCCTTGTCCTCTAACATCTTTTTAAGGCAGTGAAATGTGTCTTTCCCCTCTGGGCACCCCAAAATCTTCTATCCAGTGTGATTACTGACTTCTATGTGATTAAATTCAATAGACACTTCACACTTATGTCCTTAGCTGGCCTCAGTTGCGTTATTACTATTTCTACTTTGAAACTACCTCTTCCCTTACCTTCCGTGACACCTAATGCTCCTGGCATTCTCAACATCTTTTCTTTCTTTTTTTGTCCTAGCTCTTAAAAATTGAATCTCTGCAGGATAATTTTCTATATCTTTCTCATCTTTCATTCTATAACTATGAAACTTAAATGTTTCCAGCGTTTTAGCTCTAAAGTAACACCTTGGTTAGTGGTAGATTTATGAAAGCAGCAGATCTCTACCTTTTTCAACAACA
The DNA here is from genome assembly GCA_004026745.1 of Myrmecophaga tridactyla. Classification (NCBI taxonomy): domain Eukaryota; kingdom Metazoa; phylum Chordata; class Mammalia; order Pilosa; family Myrmecophagidae; genus Myrmecophaga; species Myrmecophaga tridactyla. The sequence goes on from PVIY010001237.1 coordinate 144,897, forward strand.
GTAGCAACAAGCACTTTGTTCCATCACCAGTAGAGTAACAACACATAAGACCAACGAGATCAGAGATTGACCTAAGCAGAATTTTTGGAATAGGTGCAATGAGGTGGAAAGGACAGTGGTTTTGAAACCTATACTCAAGTATCCATAGACTGTCTTCATTCATTGTCAGGGGACAACTTACGGACATGAAAGGATTCTTGGAAATTGAAAGCAATATGTAGATGATTGTATAGCTATATAACTTTCATGATGTGACCGTGTAATTGTGAAAACCTTGAGACTGACACTCCTTTTAGTCAGTGTATGGACAAATGAGTAAGAAAATAAAGACAAAAAAATAATAAATAATAGGGGAGATAAAGCCTATGGGATGTTTTGGGTGTTGTTCTTTTTTCATTATTATTTTATTTTGTTTTGAAGTAATGAAGTAATGAAAATGTTCTAAAATTGTGGTGATGAATGCACAACTATATGATGATACTGTGAGCCACTGATTGTATACTTTGGATAATTATATGGTATATGAATATATCTCAACAAAATTGCATTAAAGAATTTTAATGTGGATCATACAAAGCTTTTAGGTTTGGACTCTAGGCTGATAAGGTCTGCACCTAATAATGGAACACAAGATTGAATAAGAGCAAACAGCCTATAAAAAGAAAAGTAGCTTTGTGCAGTTGGCGCTAAATAATGAGAAATAAATGTTAGTCCAAGAAATCACACCCCTCACCCTTCTCATTAAGTAATTAGTTCTGCTTTTAGAGGAATCAATTTATAAGTGTATTTAACATTTTCTCTATAAAGAATTACTTATTTTAACTGTTGCATTCTCCTTTACTACTTCCAAGGCATAAATCAGGCTGGATGAAGTCCTCTCCCATGGATTTCCATCAATTTTAAAAGCAGCAGTTGTCCTTTAATTAAATGAACAATTATATTAATAAAGTATTTTTCCAGGTGAACTCTTCATAGATTTCAAGTTTATGTGTTGAGAAGAAAATGGGTATGGTTTTAAAATAAATCAAGAAGAGTTTCTAGCAAAGAAATAAACTTGTTAGCGCATAAGTTAGAAAATTTTGTAGAAAGAAATTAATCTCTCCTGTAGCCTGTCTATTATCACATTAAACACACGTTCAAATCAATTAATTGCACCCAGGATAGTTTAAAAATTCTATAGGTTGCTATTCAAAGCTCTTCAAAAGGGTGTTGCCCCAACCTTTATTTCCAGTCTTGCCTCTCATAGGACTTACTTAAAAGGCAAACAAACACACACAAAAACAATCTTACTTTCCAGGCAGGTAAATATAATTTTTTATCTTCTGCACTTTCCTTCTCATTTGCACATTCATGATTATATTTCTAAAACTATTTTTCTCTCCTGGAAGGCCCAACTTAATCTTCTTTATCTATTTTCATTGTAAACTTTAAAACCTTAATTAAAAACTTTTTGAAGGACCGCTCAGCCCAAGGTGATGTGTCTCTCTCCAGACTCCTTGGAACTGAATGGAATTATGAATTAAATAAGATAATATATAACACGTGCTATACTCCAGCATGTAGTGTACAGCATGCAGTATAGATGCTGGAGTGTAGCACATTTTATTTTTGCTGGAGTGTAGCACATGTTATATATTATCTTATTTAACTCATTACTGTCATGGTGTCTATTCCCATAATATTCTAGTCTTTACGGTTATTTAACCTTTCATGTTTTTCAATGTTTCAGCAACTGGTTCATAGTTCATAATATTTTATTACCTATGGACAACAGCTTTTCCTTCTTCCCATTGAATACAGCCCTCAAAATACAATGATGTTCAGTGAATAATTAAAGAAATAAAAACTGAAGAAAGGGAAAAGAAGGTGGAATAAAAGGAAGGCAGGAAGGAAAGGTAGAAGCAAAACAAGCAGACCATGAGGACATGGAACAAACAAAATGATCTCTAACCCCTCAATTACTTTGCTAAGTACATTTTCAAAACAGCCTGAAGATTTAGGTCTGTGAATCAAAGCTTGTAAAATTGCTCAAATATTATAAATGCTCTACAAATATAAGGCATTAAAAACCAATCTAAATCTTAAACCAGCATAGCTTCTGCTCTCAATATTGTTGAATTGAATTGTCCTTTAAATTTGCCCCATGCTAGACTACCCCTTTGTAAATTTAGTGAAAATTGTGCAATGCTCGTGGGATTTGGAATGATTTAGAGTGAATTCTAATAAAGTTCTGTGAAGAGTCAGCCATTCAATTACTAAGAAATACTTGTTTTTTGTCCAGAGAATCAACTTAAACCTCTTTAGATACAGACAAGATATTTGCTAAATAGATAGAATGTTTTAAACTCTTAAAATCTACTTACCACTTTAAATATACACTAAGTAAACAGGTTATGATAGTTTAAAATCATTTGATTTTAATATCATTTAAAACTCCCAGGGCAGGCCATGGTGGCTCAGCAGGCAGAGTTCTCACCTGCCATACCGGAGACCCGGGTTCAATTCCGAGTGCCTGCCCATGCGAAAAAAAAAAAAGTCCCCAATATATGTTCCATAATAGCCACTTAAAAAATGCATAAACAGGTACTTACTCAGACAAAAAGGTCCCTTCCAAATATGTCTTTACAATCTTGCATACATTATACATGCATATATATGTATATTTAGCAAGCCTATTGCCTATTATTGCTTTATCATAAAAAATGAATTAACTACAGGGTTGCTATTACTTCATTAGATTTGTTTTAATAATTCCAAATATGTGACAAAAATAAGAAAATGAAAGAATGGTTAATTGCTAAACATTTTTTAAATGCAAGAGTCAAAGAGTCGTTCAATTAGTTAAAAGGAGAATCATTTTAAACATAAGAAAGTTGATGTCTATAGGTTTTCAAAATATTAACAATATTTTGCCCATATATGTAAAATTTTAAGTTCTCTTCTGCTATCCTTTGAGTATCCCTAAAATACTGTCCATCTGAAATGCATCTGGACTGCATTTCCTAGCTAACAGTTTTACTACTGAAGCATTTTAAAGTTATTCTTAGAAGGAATTTAAATTTAAATGTTATAGATAAGGAGCTTGTTCAGGGTACTCATTGCATTTATAATGATAAAATCAAGTAAGTTAACAATACATAGTTAAAAGAATTACATTTTCAGAAGTGTATTGGACAGATACCCAAGTGTCCATCAACAGATGAATGGATAAACAAAATGTGGTATATACATACAATGGGATAATATTCAGCCATATAAAAGAAAGAAGTTTTGATACATGCTGAAGCATGAGTGAAAGTTGAAAACATCATTTGAGCACCAAAAACCAGCCACAAAAAGAAACTAGCCACAAAAGGACAAAATTTGTATGATTTCAATTATATGAAATAACTCAAATATGCACATTCATTAAAACAGAAAGTGAGGATAATTGGGTATCCTTGCGTTGTTGCTAATCTCAGAGAGAAAATTTTCTCATTTCATTACTAAGTGTGATGTTTACTGTAGTTTTTTTCTTATACTTACCCTTTTTGGCTTAAGGAAAGTCCCTCAAAAATATTTATCTAAAGGAATCATCATAACTTAATGTCGATTTTCCATCAAAAATTTTTTTCTCCATCTATCTGTACGGCCATGTAACATTTTGCATTTAATCTCTTAATGTGATGAGGTATATTAATTGGCATTCTAATACTTAACCAATTTTGCATTGCTTAGTTGAAATTGATTTGGTTAAGATGCACTCTCTTCAGTATAAATGATTGGATTTGCTTGCTAAAATTCCATCAAAGAGTTTTGCCTCTATGCTTATCAGTGAAATTATTTTTTAACTTTTCCTTTTCTATGCTTCCTTGTTGGGTTTTGGAATGTAAATTAGGCCAATATCATGAAATGAACTATTCAGTGTCTGCACTTTATTTTTATTCTCTGGAAGACCATAAAAATTAAAGCATCTATCTGGAAGAATCCTTGTGTATAATTTGTGCAGGGCTCCCTACAAGATTATCTTATATTTCCTGGAGACCATGTGGATTCAAATTGTTGTAGCTTTTTTCTTTTTTTTTTTCTTGACAGGATTTTATTATAATCTCTTGACTAACAGGCCCTCTGATTACTACTAAACCACTCAGGGTGATAACTTTTGCATTTGCATGTGTTACTGTTTTTTTTAATAATATTTTTTGCATTGGAGATGTTGTAGGTTTACAGAAATATGCATACAATACATAAAATAAGGAGTTCCTATGTACCACACTATTATTAACACCTTACACTACTGTGGTCATAATTTGTTGTAATTCATTAAAGAACATTTTTATAATTGTAGTATTAACTATAATTGCTCATTTATAATAGTGTTGTGTTGTACAGTCCAGTCCCTGGTAATTTATATTCCAGATTCTGATGCTATGAGTTTGTTTATTCAATTTATTTCATATCAATGAGATCGTACAATATTTGTCCTTTTGTGTCTGTCTTCATGCTTCATCCATGTTGTCATAATAATCAGAACTTCATTCTTTTTATTGCTGGATAATACTCTTTCATATGTATATACCACATTTTATTTATCCATTAATTGGTTGATGGACAGGAGTTACTTCCAGCTTTTGGCAATTGTGAATAAGGCCTCTATGAACTTGGTGTGCAAATATCAGTTCCAGTCTCTTCTTTCAATTGTTTTGCCTAAATACCTGGTGATTGGATTGCTGGGTCACATGTTAACTCTGTAATTGCTTTCTGAGGAACTGCCGAATTGTCTCCCATAGTGGCTGCATCATTTTACATTCCCAACAGTAATGAATGAGTGTTCTCTCCACTCATTTCCAACACCTAATTTTCTGTTCATTGTTAGTAGCCATTCTGGTGGGTATAAAATGGTATCTTATTGTGGTTTTGATTTGCATTTCCTTAATAGCTAATAATGTTAACCATCTTTTCTGGTGCTTTTTAGCCATTTGTACATCCTCTTTGGAGAAATGCCTATCCAAGTCATTTGCCCATTTCAAAAATTCATTTGTGTAACTTTTTAATGTTCAGGTGTAGGATTTCTTTATATACTCTGATATTAAACCCTTATTGTACATTTGGTTTTCAAATATTTTGTCTCATTGAGTAGGTTGCCTTCTCAATTTCTTGACAAGTCTTTTGAAGCACAAAAGTATTTTGAGGAGGTCCAACTTATCTATTATCTGTGTGGGTGTAAAGTCTAAGAAACCATTGCCTAACATGAGATCCTGAAGATGCTTCCCTATGCTTACTTCAAGGAGTTTTATAGTCCTGGTTCTTATATTTAGGTCTTTGATCCATTTGAGTTTATTTTTGTCTAAGGCGTGAGTGAGATGGGGGTCCTCCCTCATTCTTTTGCCTATGGATATCTAGTTCTCTAAGCACAATTTGCTGAGGAGACTATTCTTTCCCATATGAATAGGGTTTGGCCTCTTTGTAAAAAATCAATTGCTCATAGATATAAGAGTCTATTTTTTAACTTAAATTCCAGTCCCATTGGTTTATATATCTATCTTTGGGCCAATACAATGCTGTTTTGACTGATGTATCTTTGTAATAAGTTTTAAAGTCAAGAAATGTGAATCCTCCAGCTTTGTTCTTTGTCAAGATGGTTTTGGTTATTAGGAGCCCCTTACCCTTCTACATGAATTTGATGATTGGCTTTTCCATTTCTGCAGGCAGGTTGTTGGAGTTTTGATTGGGATTTTTTTGAGTCTGTAAATACTTTTGGGTAAATTGACATCTTAATAATATTTAGTCTTCCAATTCATGAGCATAGAATGTCATTCAATTTATTTAGATTTTCCTTAATTTTTATTTGCAAATTTTTATGTTTCCATTGATAAGTCCTTTACATCCTTGGCTAAATTTATTCTTGATATCTGATGCTTTTAGTCACTAATGTAAATAGAATTTTTCTTAATTTTCTTCACAGATTACTCATTACTGGTATATAGAGACACTATAAACAGATCTACTACTTGATTATAGTGTTTTTTTCTTTTTCTTTAAGCCTTATCTAGTCTCTGTTGTATTCCTAAAATCCAAGCAAGTGGATTTCTCCTTGTATTTATTGATTCTGAAGGGAGATTTTTCCAGAGCATGACTTACATCACCATGTTGATGACATCACTCTCAGGGTGCTAATATTTGCTTTGATATATAGACCCAAGGCACTAGGAAAATTTCAGGACTCATTTCCATCCAGGACTGATCATTTGGTTGGAGAATTTGGAGAAAAGTAAAACATATAACTCAATAGCTTGCTTTATGAATGATTATCACAAAATTTGTTACAAATTATTTATAGCATAATATGTGTAATGGGAAAGTCTACAAGAGATAAATGTTTGAATCCTCCATAAAATTGTCATTGTCATAAGGCTATCATTCTATGATAATGATAGTTACCAGTATTCAGTACCTATTATATTCAGTACCTATACAATGCATTTTATATGCGTTAATTCATTCAACAATATGTGAGGTGAGAATAATATACTTATTCAATAGCTGAAGAAATTGGCTCTCAGAAACATTTCAGAACTTGCACCTTCAAGGTTGTGAGAGAGACAGGATTTGAACCTAATCCAGTCCCAAAGCCCTGTTCTTTTTATTGTGCTATCTCCCAGTATTCATGTATATATTCATTTATTCAGTACTTCTTCATCCCAGCAATGTGCAAGGCACTGTTCTGAAGTATAGGGATTTAAAAGTGAACAAAATAGACAGACCCACCATATCTAATAAGAAGGCCAATAATTTAAAAGGTATTTACAACCAATAGATAAGTACTGTGATAAAGTGCCGGGGCATCTGACAGAATCCAGTGTGGGTCATCTGAGCCAATATCAGAAGGATGGGTAGCAGTGAAGAGGTTTGGAGAGATGGTTCCAATGATAATGTGTTGGGAATCATACTTGACTTAAGAAAATTGTTTCACTAAATTCACTAGTATATCCATTGTAAACCAAATAATCATTAACTTCATTTAGCAGCATGAAGCTACTCAAATATGAGTGGAGTATAAACAAATAGGTACTTTCAGAAGCTATGGTTGTACGTGATTCTTTAAATTTGTATCAGTAGTGTAGAGTTAGTATGGACCATCAAATACTTCCTAGAAATAGCCTCATTCAGATGAACAGAACAGTAATCTGACTAAAATCTGTTTCCATCTTCTGGATTATACAGATTGAATGTTGGTTGCTTCATAATTTTCTTGTTCATCTGCATACCACTGCTCTGATAATTACTTTTCCCAAAGGTTCAATCCAAAATCCATTAGCATAAATTTTAAACTTTACAATCATTCAGTGTCTTCCAACAAATACGTCCCATCTTCTCTACCCATGTCTATCCACCATCAATCATTATTACATATCAATGTGCACTTAATTCCAAAGGGGTAAACTGTTCTCTTTTGTTCTCCATGGAACTACCTCTAATTTTTGCAGAAATTCATGTCTTTTCTCTTGCTACTGATTGTCTTTTATTTCTACTTTATTAGCCTATGCACATTAGAGCTAGACTTATAAAATATGAGGTTCTTTTTAATCCATAGAAAAGTGGAGTAAATTTGTAGGGTATGTGGATGAGAAGTTGCAGTGGAAAGACTTCAAACTTTTCAATTCCAAATTATAAACATTTATGTTTCAATGAGTATCTACTAGTGCCACTTTCCAAGAGGTCAGTTAATATTCACATTAAAAACAAACAGATTCAAATGGTATTTATAATATATTTAAGTTTTTAATAAATTGTATACTAGTAATAACTGCAGTGATAACTTAATCCAGAAGAACAATTTTAATGCTTTGAATATTACATTATGGTTCTAGAAAATATGAAAACAACTGTAAATTTATTTTACATTTATGAAAAAGAAGTCTAAATTTATATACATATGTGCACAGTGTGATACAGTAATTATAAAATGCTCTCAAACATAAAATCTTAGGATAAATTTCAGTGGGGAATTAGAAAATAAATATTAATTCTATTAGAAAAAACAACCATGCAAAATTTCCACTTATTATAAAAGATATCAATGTCTTAATGTATTCTTTAAAATGATTTATCACTTATATCAAAGTATTATAGTATTGAAACTCCATTGGGTACATTTTAAAAATGTACCACTTAAAAAGTGGTATTATAATTTCATTTAACAATAACAATATCCAAAATATTCTGGAAATTAAATTCTTTTCAGCGACTTCAATGTCAGCAACATATGATAAAATTTTGATGGGAATGATGTGCAGTGTTAATAATTATTCACAATTATCTTGTGGGATTGTGAACAAAATATTTGAAGATCATTACTCAAAATCGTCCACACAGATGGATATTGAAAATTCTTATTTAAATTTATTACAACTTTGTTAAGATTGGATAATGTCCATAACTACCCATTGGATAAATGCAATGTTGGAAAGGATAAAGAGAAAATACATATGCAAAACTAAATGATATTAATGAAAAACAAAACTAAAATATTTTCTTGACTTCCTTAATACAAATTGTGAGGCCTTGAGCTCATTATTTATTCATATTCATTATTCATGAATATGAACAACTAATGAAAAGTGTGTCTAGCAACTCTTAATTTAATTCATTATCAAACTTCAATTTCAACATTCTTATTCTCATAAACAGGGCCAGTCTTGCAGAAATGTGTACAGTTTTTTCATAGCTCTCTCCTACATTCACCTTCTACTATTCTCAATGTCCTCTTTTTACATTTGTTCTTATGCCTAGGTTCCAGGAATCCTATTGTGCCAGTTTGAAACTGTTGTGCACCCCAGAAACCATGTTCTTTAATCATAGTTCAATATTGTTGGGTGCAATCTTTTCAATTAAATTGTTTCCGTAGAGATGTGACCCACACAATGGTGGGTAGGACCCTTTGATTAGGTGGTTTCCACGGAGACGTGTCTCCACCCCTTCAAGGTGGGTTGCTTACTTGAGTCCTTTAGGAAGGGACCATTTTGGAAAAAATTTCAGAGCTGATAAAGACAGAGATATTTGGAGATGCAAAAAGAAAATGCCCCTGGTTGAAGCCATCCGAAGTGAGAAGCCTGGAGAGAAAGCTAGCAGACTCCAGCATGTACCTTCCCAGCTAACAGAGAAACCCCAAACATCATTGGCCCTTTCTTGAGTTAAGGTATCTTTCTCTGGATGCCTTAGTTTTGGACATTTTATAGCCATAGAACTTTAAACTTGTAATTTAATAAATTACAACCATTTCTTTTATATTACATTCCAGCAGCATTTTGCAAACTAAAACACCAGTGTAATATTCTTTGACAATAGATCATGGCAAAAACTAAAACTAAATCATATTGAGAGTTTACTATGTGCCTGGGAAATGTATCCTAACTTAATTATTTAATACTCACAACAACTCCTTAAGGCAAATATAATTTTTATCCCATTTATTGTTGAGGAAACTGAAGCCAAGAATGGAGCAACTTTCCCAAAGTGACCTAGCTAATAAGAATAGTTATACAATTTCTAACCCAATTAGATGTTCCCTGACAGGGGCTGAAAGTAGGAATAATAACTTGAGGTTTAGGATGCAGTAAACTTTGTGGCTCTCAAAAATAGTAGAATGCAATCACTCTGAAATTTTGGTAAAAGAGTACATATGATAATGAAATAAACATTTCTAAAGAAGAGAAAAAATGTTTTATTACCTTTCAATTATTAGGTAGACAGATAAATAGTGACATAGGCTCTTAAAGCTAGAAAGATGAGATAAGTCACTCACTACATAAGAAGATACACAGAACAAATATTAAAGCAAATGTAATCACATTACAATTAGTAGAAATGGGACTTTGAGCTTTACAAAATCTCAGTAGTCTTCAACATATGTTTTATGGAGTCATAGATATTCTTAGAAGCATGCTAGAAGTTTCAGGAACTATAAAGAATGCACATATGTGCTCCTGGCTCACAGTAGATTCAGCTAGAATGAAGCAATATGACTTTCTAAATTTGAAAGAAATGGTTCTGTGGGGCTTAGAGGTGGAGTGACAGGTATGTCATGAGGAACTTCCACTAATATAAGTGGTTAAATTATCATCATTATTCTATTTCATCGTTATATTTATTTGGCATTTTCCATATGAGTGCTCAGCTTCCTTATTTTTAAATGGGCCCCTGGGTTTTCTGTGATTGTAGAGAGAGTATTACATGTGGCACTAGGGATGTTGGGCCATAGATATCTACCCATTTACTCTCTCAAATGTCTTTTTTATACTGTGATTCCAATATTAATGATTCAGAAAAGCAAGTGACACTTTGTGTTTCAGTTTGCTAAAGCTGCCAGAATGCAATATAGAAGAAATGGATTGGCTTTTACAAAAGAGATTTATTAAGTAACAGGTTAAATTCTAAGACTGTGACAATGTCCAAATTAAGGCACCAAGACGATTCCTTCCAGAGAAAAGGCAGCTGGAATACAGTGTTCCTCTGTCACATGGTAAGGTACATGTTGACATCTGCTTCCATTCTCTGCTGGCCCCTGGTTTCAAAGTAGCTCTCTCAGCTACTGTGGGTTCTTCTTGCTTCTCCCCAGGGCATTTTCCTTCTTAGCTTTTATAAACTCTCTACAAAGCTCTCTTAAAGGGCTCCAGCAAGCAGATTAAGACCCACCTTGAATGGGTGGGGTCACATCTCCATGAAACAACTAAATCAAATAGTCCCTCCCAACAATAGTTACACCTCCACAAGATTGTATTAAAAGATAACATGCTTTTCTGGGATACATAACAGATTCAAATCAGACACATTGTATTATCCCAATCAAGCCCATGTTAAAGAGTGGCATCAATTGATTGTAGTTACATATACACACAGTGTACTACTTGCTTTCTAAGATTAAAACCTAAATTAAGGCTCTACCTCACACTTTGGTTATATTTCCTCCATTCTTTGCATGCCTACTAACTTTTTTTTTTTTTGCCTTTTAAAAAGGGGAATTTAATAAGTTGCTAGTTTACGGTTCTAAGGCTGTGAAAATGGCCCAATTAAAAAAGGCTATAGAAATGTCCCATCTAAGGCATCCAGGAAAAGATACCTTAGTTCAAGAAGGCCAATGATGTTCAGGGTTTCTCTCTCAAGTGAAAAGAACATGGCATCATCTGCTAACTTTCTCTCCTGGCTTCCTGTTTCATGAAGTTCCCTGGGAGGCATCTTCCTTCTTCATCTCCAAAGGCCACTGGCTGGTAGACTCTTGCTTCTCATGGCTATGTCATTCTTCTCTCTCAGAATCTCTCCTTTTCTCTGAAATATTTCCTCTTTTATAGGATTCCAGTAAACTAAACCAGACCCATCTGGAATGGGCAGAGACACATCTCCACCTAATCCAGTTTATCAACCACTCTTCTTTTTTTTAATTTATGGTCATTCTGTTCTACATATATAATCAGTAATTCACAATATCATCACATACTTGCATATTCATCATCATGATCATTTCTTAGAACATTTGCACCAATTCAGAAAAAGAGATAAAAAGACAACAGAAAAAATTTCATGCATACCATACCCCTCACTCTTCCCTCTCATTGTTCACTAGCATTTCAATCTGAATTTATTTTAACATTTGTTCCCTCTATTATTTATTTTTATTCCATATGTCTTACTCATCTGTTGATAAGGTAGATAAAAGGAGAATCAGACACAAGGTTTTCACAGTCACACAGTCACATTGTGAAAGCATTATCATTATACAATCATCTTCAAGAAACATGGCTACTGGAACACAGCTCTACATTTTCAGACAGTTCTCTCCATCCTTTCCATTACATCTTGACTAACAAGGTGATATCTATTTAATACATAATAATAACCTCCCAGATAACCTCTCGACTCTGTTTAGAATCTCTCAGCCATTGACACTTTATTTTGTCTCATTTCACTCTTCCCCCTTTTGGTCGAGAAGGTTTTCTCAATCCTTTTATGCTGAGTTTCAGCTCATTCTAGGATTTCTGTCCCATGTTTCCAGGAAGGTCCACACCCCTGGGAGTCATGTCCCATGTAGACAGGGGGAGGGCAGTGAGTTTGCTTGTTCTGTTGACTGGAAAGAGATGCCTACTTACTGTGTATTGAATGCCAGGTCTTGTAAGTTTTAGTACCGAAAGTCCAGGAAATAGCAAGGCTAAAGAAAGCACTTCCTGGAGCTGAACAGGGCCAGTGATATGTCCTATTCTCATCACTTATGCAGAAAAACTCATAATGCATAGGTATAGAGTAGATATTCAGAAGGGTTTTGTCTCAATGGTGGGGAGAAATTCCAATATAAAGCTCAAGAATATTTAGAAGAATACACAAACATCCAATACTATTCGATAAATATTCTTGAGCTTTATATTTATATTGGAATAAATATTCTTAAGCATTGTTCTTGATTGAGATACATTACTTAGAAACAGCTTTATCCTTTTGGATCTTGCGTCTAAGCTTTACTACATGATACCAAAGCAGCTTCAGTCTTGGGCTATTTCTCCCCACCATTGAGACCAAACACTTCTGAATATCTACTCCATGCCTGTTCTAGTTTGCTAGCTGCCAGAATGCAACACACTAGAGATGGATTGGCTTTTAATAAAAGGGGATCTATTTCCTTAGTTCTTCAGAGGAAAGGCAGCTAACTTTCAACTGAGGTTCTTTCTTATGTGGGAAGGCACAGGGCAATCTCTACTGGCCTTCTCTCCAGGCCTCTGGGTCCCAGAAACTTTCCCTGGGGTGATTTCTTTCTGCATTTCCAAAGGCCTGGGCTGAGCTGTGAGTGCTGAGATGAGGTATGCTGAGCTGCTTGGGCTGTGCTACGTTGAGCTCTCTCATTTAAGCGCCAGCCAATTAAATCAATCATTCATTGCAGCAGGCACAACTCCTAGCCGACTGCAAATGTAATGAGCAACAGATGAAGTTCACATGCCATTAGCTCATGTCCACAGCAATAGAACTAAGCACGTTCACCTGGCCAAGTTGACAACTGAATCTAACTACCACAGTAATGTTGCATGCAATGAGGTACAATGCAGCATCCAAAACTGAATTGGTATTAAAAAAATCACCCTTTTTTCTTGAAGAACATATCCATAGATTCGATTTAAACCTATACCAACAATTTAATTCCACACAATTCACATTTTACAGAGGACCCCAAAGCCTATTTTTCCCATTGCTTGCTCTTGTATGTCCTCCAAAGCCTCCTCCAATATTTAGCCCGAGTTGTTATACTTTTATTACCATTGCTTTGTCTTTCTTCTAGGATTTTTTTTCCCCACTCCTAAATAAATGTTGCTCTTTATTTATAGAGACCCCATTTCTAATTTTTTTCTCCAATCTTCTCCCCATTCTACACATAATAAATTATATGGGAAAGATTTAGAGAGGGATGATGGCCAGAATTCCTATTAGTCCAGGAAAGGTTTCCTTTTAAGGTTAAAGGAATATAAATAATCTAATACTATTTATACACAAACAACTTGTCCTTTTTGTAAAAAAAGACCTAACTCTATCTTCCATACTTTCACCAAGTCTTTTTTTTTT